>VUQK01012693.1:36296-63253 GCA_015106715.1 Bujurquina vittata
TTTCTCGGGGGGGTATTTGTCTTTTAGGGAGACCGCGGAGAGAGTGGGCCTGCTGGAGCTTCCGGTGCCCCTGGACCCCCTGGTGCCCCTGGACCTGTTGGACCCGCTGGAAAGACCGGTGACCGTGGAGAGACTGTGAGTCACAAATCTGCCTCAATCATCTTTCATAATAGTGTGTATAACTTCACATATTTTTAATGAAAGTTAATTGTAGGTATTCAATTTACAGTCTCTAGTCATACTTAAACTCTAGCGGAATAGAATAGAATAGAATAGTCTTTATTGTCATTATGCACGGTGCAACAAAATTGTGAGGTTGAGGAAAGGCTGTGAATTATTGCAACCCTGTCTCCACATAAAACCTATTTTTCTGTTTTCCAGGGACCTGCTGGCCCTGCTGGTGCTGCTGGCCCTGCTGGACCTCGTGGTCCTGCTGTGAGTACCATTAGTCCCATTAATACAAAACGGCAGTGGATGGAACAGCATGCAGAGGAAGGCAAAACCAAACCAAACTTTATTCTTCCTTATAATAGGGAGCTCCAGGACTTCGTGGTGACAAGGGAGAGACAGGAGAGGCTGGAGAGAGAGGCATGAAGGGACACAGAGGATTCACTGGCATGCAGGGACCTCCTGGACCTGCTGTACGTTACTTCATACTTGTGCCTTCATATACTACATTCATACAAAGTACATGTAATACCATACACCAGCACACTCAGTTTTTAACACCTTATCATTGTTTGTGATCCCATAGGGACCTTCTGGAGAGGCTGGACCCGCTGGTGCTGCTGGACCTGCTGGACCTAGAGTAAGTTAACACAATTTGGAGCAGTTGTGCATTTTAAAATATGCTTACTTTATTTTCACGTTCTGATATTTAAAAATTTCCTCTGTGGTTTTGTAGGGCCCTGCTGGATCTGCTGGTTCTCCTGGTAAAGATGGTATGAGTGGTGTGCCTGGACCTACTGGACCTCCTGGACCTCGTGGACGTTCTGGAGAGATGGGACCTGCTGTAAGTCTAACAACCTAATCTTCTTTAAATTCAACTGTCTACTTAACTTCAAACCAAGGGTTTCTGGGGGTTATGTTTTGCTAAAAGTAGCACATGACTAAAGGACTAACCAACCGCCACGTTTACTTTACCCATCTCCTTCTGTAGGGTCCACCTGGACCTCCTGGACCTCCCGGAGCACCTGGTGCCCCTGGTGGTGGATTTGACCTTGGCTTCATTGCCCAGCCTCAGGAGAAGGCCCCTGATCCCTTCCGCATGTACCGTGCTGATGATGCTAACGTTCTCCGTGACCGCGACCTGGAAGTTGACAGCACCCTAAAGAGCCTGAGCCAGCAGATTGAGCAGATCCGCAGCCCTGACGGAACTCGCAAGAACCCAGCAAGAACCTGCAGGGACCTCAAGATGTGCCATCCTGACTGGAAGAGCGGTGAGTAATTAAATACAATGGTAGGACAATCCAAGAGTAGATTAGACGTAGCACTACTAGACTGGAGTTTTGAATCTGTGTCTATGTTCTGCAGGTGAGTACTGGATTGACCCTGACCAGGGTTGCACTCAGGATGCCATCAAGGTCTACTGCAACATGGAGACTGGAGAGACCTGCGTATCCCCAACTCAGCGTGAGGTTGCCAAGAAGAACTGGTACATCAGCAAAAACATCAAGGAGAAGAAGCATGTCTGGTTCGGAGAGGCTATGAATGAAGGCTTCCAGGTAAACAAGACTGACATAAACTCTGAACTTCCTCATTTACAGAACCTACCTGTTGGCTTTTCTTCTGTTCCTCTATTTATTTTGTCTTCTCTGTCTTTCCATATTTTTCTTATTGGCAGTTCCAAAGTTCACCGTAAACATTTCTTCAGTTTGGGCCGATTCCTTCTTCCCATCTTTTTTAACTTCCACTTCAGTTGCTCTTTTTTTCTGCCCCTCTCTACTCCTCTTTTTCCCACTTTGTTTTTATCTTTCCGAACACCATCACACCTGTCAGCTTCGTCTCCTCCTCTGCCCTCACAGTTCTAGCCAGTAATCCATCCACTTTTCTCTGTTTTGCGCAGTTCGATTATGGCAGCGAGGGATCTATGCCAGAGGATGTCAACATTCAGCTGACCTTCCTGCGTCTCATGTCCACTGAGGCATCCCAGAACATCACCTACCACTGCAAGAACAGCGTCGCCTACATGGACGCTGCTGCTGGCAACCTCAAGAAGGCCCTCCTCCTCCAGGGCTCCAACGAGATTGAGATCAGAGCCGAGGGCAACAGCCGCTTCACCTACAGCGTCCTTGAGGATGGATGCACGGTGAGGAAACATTAGCTAAACATTTGCTAATTATGCAAAGATAACAGACACTAGAGAAGAGAAGGTCAAAGTTCATTTATAATAAGCAGTATTTTGAAAATTAACCTTAATCCCTCCTTTCTTTGTCCCGTCTTTCAGTCACACACCGGTACATGGGGTAAGACAGTCATCGACTACAAGACATCGAAAACATCTCGCCTGCCCATCATTGATATCGCTCCTATGGACGTTGGTGCTCCAGACCAAGAGTTTGGCCTTGAAGTTGGACCTGTCTGTTTCTTGTAAAAAGAGAAATCTGGACTTGAAATTGTTGTTGTGTGCGTGTGTGTGTTTAATTTTTTCTAGCAGTCATCTCTCTAAAAAAAAAATGCCCCCAACAAAACATTCTCCTAATGCCATTTTTCTGAAAAATCTGACCCTTCATTCTTGACTCTACAAGTTTCCATTTGGCCGTTGTTCCGATGGTCCACTTTGCCTAAAACCTGCACTTCAGCAAGAACAAGATGACGGCAGTGTAGCGGTATCTGCATCGTCGTGTTTGGGACCACTACTTTTTTCTTTTTGTTTCTGACTCTTTTTTTTGTTCATTTTTGCCATCACCAACACCAAGGATCCTGTAGAGAAGACATTTTGTTTCACTGGCAACAAGAAAATAATATATGCCTCTGTAAAGTGTAAAAAAAATTGACTTCCCCTCATCATCATGCAGCCAAACCAGGCCTTTCTGGAGTTTACAGAAACAGACACAGGTGACTTTTGTATTTTTATACACCTCTGCGGCGAGAGGAATGAAAGGACAGTCCCAACAGACAGAACCCAATTGCTTTGTACCACGTTTCAGGTGTTGATGAATAAACGGTGAAACTGACAGCCACGTTTGTCTCTGTTGTTCTGCCCTCCCCTTTTCCACCTGCCCTAGACGGCACTGGCAACTCCCTCCTCAAGAGTTGTCCCACCCCACCTGCTGATGTAGCTGTTGTGATTTGTTTGTTGTGATCTCTTTCATGTTTATTCCTCTCTATGTCTCCCTTTTTTTCTAACGAAAAGCCACATTAAAACCACCAGCAGAGAAACATGGGTTTAAACCTCTTTTTTGGGGGGAAAAGAAACTAAACCTTATGGCTACCTCAGAAGCACAAGGAATTCCAGCTATAAAAAAGGGCCCAGTGTTTTCAAAGTGAAGCCTGCAGTAGAGTTGTGGTGGGGTAGTTGAGGTTTGCAGACACTTTAACAGAAGCAGAAAAGGCAAAAACCTAAGGTGCTATTCTTTCTTGGAGGTCTACTGGCTTTCCAGTATGGCTATGCTGTTGTGTAATACTACAGTCGCTCTGGCATGGCAGGGTGCTCCGCATGGTGCTAAAACGAAACCACAGTTTTATTTGTTGGTGTCCAGAATGAGACAAAGGTCTTCTATTTCCAGCCTTGGTAGTGTTGGCAGTCAACTTCTAGCTGAGTTCAAGTGAAAAGTGGACCTGAGCTCCTCTTAAAGCCTCAATTATTTATGTGTAAAACCTCCCCTTTACTTTTTTAGTCATCCAGATTCTAGGCCACCAACTATCTGTTGTAGTCTGCTTTTTGTTTTGTTTTTTGTTTGTTTTTTTGTTTGTTTGAAACAGGTGACGTTTCTCAGCAACAACAAAATTAGAGCTGTAATAAAATGCACAGAACGAGAACCACCAGTGAGAGTTTGTGACAGGAGGCAGACAGACACACCCATGGGGGAAACACCACAAGGATCTGTACCTATTTTGTATATGTATAATAAATTGAGATGTTTTTAATTATTTTGAATGCTGAAATAAAGCATGTTAAGTGGTCGAACAATGAATCCTGCCTAATTCCCTGACTGACCCCTGCACCCCCTCCCCCCAAAAAAGACTTGAAGTACAGCACCTTTCGCCTTTTTTACTACTTGTACAATAACAGAAAGAGAGAAGATTAAAGAAACATGACATAAATATTGCTGCCTCTTGGTTAATGTGTTCCCAATATATTGTTGGCAGATTTGAATCCAGCACTTTGACTCGTGTTTCTTGTAAACCTTCGTGCCTTCAGTTGTGCTCCTCTCTGCAGTTTTTATTGCTGCCACATAAAATAAGCAAGTAAATAAATGTGGCCTCTACGTACTGTATGGCTCACTTGCTGGGATCAGGAATTATGAGGAAAAGAGCAGCCTACCTTTGGGTCAGAGATTGTGGTTTCTTCCCAAGGCATTAAATCCACTGAGGAAAAATGAACATCCATAATCCATCAAGAAAACGTGTCATCCTGATAATCCATAGTGATTCTGTGGATGATGTGAAGTCCCTGCAAAAACCTTCTACTGTTTCCACAGCCCGTCTGCTCAACTCAGACTGCAGGACTGAGGGGCTGCTGGCTGCAGTGTGTGCTCTGCTCTTAGCCTGTTGGCATCAACTTGGCTTCACAAAGACACTGATTGTCCACCTTAAGGGAGCCAGGGAAGAGTAGGTAGGCTTGCACTCCCAGCGGGAATCTGGATTATTTCCCTAAGAATTTGGGCCTTTATTTGGGGCCTCGGCAGAGGAATGCTGACTTCTCAGTTTCAGAAAACAGAGGAGGTTCTGTTTGCAGAACAGAAGCCCCTCTTTGGGCTTGTGCCACTCTACTCTGGGAGCAAACATCATGATGTTTGAGGTCAGAAAAAAGGAGACAAACAATAGATATAGTCGGAGAATGACTTTTTAAACAAGGTCCTTGAAGGGATGGTTCATTGACTCGTGTATCCAATCACAAACTGAACTTATGTGTCCAATTTCAGATCGGTTGGTTAATTTGTCTGAGTACCTCAGGGCCCTGCTGCAGAAAACTTTAAAAAAAAGAAAAATAGTACATGATTCCATAGGGTCAGGGTTTAGATTATTATCGATGAGGGGCATGACCCCACAGGGTTAAACAGTGAGTCCGGCATTAATGTACAGTAAATACTTCAAAGTAAGGGGACCTGCTTTATGATCCACAGTCAGCATTCACGACAACCCTGATTCAGTCACTATCATGATTCTGTCTTCAAAGAGAGAGTTTCTCAGAAGAAAAGATGAGCAGAGGTTCACCAAAAAAAAAGGCAATGTAAAACTGTTAAGACTTTGAATATCTCTCCATCCATAGTGCATAATCCAGATACTACTTGCAGATGTTTTATACTCGTAAAAAAGATAATAGCAATAATAATAATAATTAAGGTAACCTTCAAAATATAAAGATAACCTTATCTAACCTAAACAAAATGGATGAGTTTAAGAGCCCAAAGATATCCTGCTGTGCTGCACAACCTACACAATACTCATATAGTCAACAGTTTACTGACATACTAACACCAGCTGGGGCAGCAAGTAATGACCTGTCACACTGTCACTGTCACACAGTGCCAACCCACCTGTGCTTTATCTGTGCAGCAGTTTCACTTGTGCTCTTCATGATTCTCTTGCTTTCAGCTGCACAATAATAATGCTCAGACTGCTCTTTCACCTAGCTGCTCTGCCACTTTGTGTAGCAGGTAAATTCTCGGGTTATATAACTACAGATTGTACATTGTTTCAAATGTTAATAATTTCAACTGTGTGTTTTACTTGTGTTTTCTGCAGGAGTCGCACCAAAAACTGTCCATCAGAGTCCTGCTCAGCTGGTCAGTGTACATAGAGAGGAAGTCCTGATTAGCTGCAGTCACATTAACAATGATTTTTACATGATCCAGTGGTACAAACGACCTTCGAGGAAGAGTGAAATTTCCCTCATCGGGTTTGTGCGATATGACAAGTCCCATTCCAAAAGCTTTATAACATGAGTGGGGATGGAAGAAGTCTTTCGTCCCTCAACTTTTTCACCGTGAATGAAGCCCACAGCAGTGTGGTATATTTGTGCGCTGCCAGCGATGCACGCTGGTGCATGTGCCCCCTGTCTTTAACAAAAACCCTCACCACACTCACCTGCTGCAGCCACATACACTGCAAACACTTGCAGAACATTTGATCAGACAGATGAGTACTCAAATTTAAAGTCATACTTTTATGAGCCAGCAGGTTGTGACATTACCAAAGACTGTGTGTTTATGCTTCTGTCTGCTGATGCCTTCTGCACACTGCTGCTATTCTTCATAAGCCCAAACAATGGGAGTCCTTCACCTGCTTTTGCCCCTGCCATACCTGTCAGTATAAACATTTCATAATACCAGCCTCACTTCTTAACATATTGTCAGTGTTGAATCAAACTAGCACTGAGATTGATCTGTAGCTCACTGCACCTCCAAAAGAAGGAAGTTGTTTGAAGAGATCTCTGCTCTCAAGGCCAATGACTATTAAGGGTGTCCAGCTGACTAATACCACTTACTTAAAGTCTGAGTGTGTCTCTCCTCTTCTGCTCATGAGGTGGCGGTATATCTTCACATATTTACTGAACTAATGGGAGGTCACCGCCCACCAAGTGATTTTCTGCGTATTGAGGATGTGGGTGAACAGCATGACTAAGGAGCCACTGAGAAAAACAGCATTTCACAGCAACAGCACAGCTGCACCATAAATAAATACAAAAATATAGAATATGTTGATCTTATTCCTGATTCTGATTTATTATCTCAGTCTGGTTTCAGGTAATGTCATTAAACAGGAATATTTTTGGAATAACCTTTTCCTAAAGCATGCACCTTCTTGTTAAAGTTGTGAGCTGAGTATTTGCTGTTTCTTTCGCAGGGGCCTCACTCAGGGACCAAGTCCACCAGACTCCAGCTGACATGTACAAAGATCCAGATCAGACGGCCACGCTCACATGTTTACACACCATTTCCACCTACAACAGGATCTTCTGGTACAAGCAGTCAGAGAGTGGGCATTTACAGCTACTGGGATACGTGTGGGGAAGCAGCCCCACTCTGGAGGCCAATGTGTCGGTGGTCTTGGGTGGGAGCGCAGAAGAGAATAAAAACTGCACTTTAACAATTGAAAATCTGCAGCAGGACAGCAGTGCAGTTTACTTCTGTGCTGCTAGTTTACACAGTGTTATCTATTGCTGCTGCACAACACAAAAACCTCCCCACCACACGTCTTATCTTATCATCTATTACTGTTCGCATGCCCTTGCATCAACTCAGCTTTATTGTTTTCTTTAAAGGTGACAGTGGGACATTTTTACCTTCTATTTCTTTTAATTAGTTCTTCCCATCATATTGCCATGTAAAATCTGACATTTTCAAACTGGTATAGAATTTCCTTTCTGCAGTTTACAGCTGAGCAGCTGGAGGTTTGTGGCCCAGCATAGATCTGCAAACACTGTCCAGAGGCCTGTGCACATTGCTATTATAACTTATGCTGCATGCATAACCTTCTACAAGGCAGGTTATGCCTCAAATAAGAGATCAGCACAAACACAAACCCACTACCTGCTGTCCAGTTAGTTCTCTGCAAAAATTGTTTCCATTCCTGGAAAAGCTCATGGACCTGTGTGCAGAAAGCAGAGGGGCTTTAGTTTTTTCCAGAAACTATCATCTTTTCCAGCTGCTCAAACATCTCCCTCTCTATAATCAAAGAACCTCTGGTCTGCAATGCTGCAGTCATGCAATGGTGGTAAAGGACAAAACACTTGAGTCTCCAACCCAGCTGCACCGGCAAGCATGCAGTGGCTGTGCAGGGACTGAATTGCCCGCAGCAATGGGCATGACACCCCTTTACTCCTGCAGCACCTCCCACAGGACACCATTTTTAATTGGTTGTAACTGCAATCACCACCTTTTTTATTTGAACATGCTCAAAACTAGGATCGGAAAACCCTGTGATGATTTACTGAAGGGCTGATGGCTTAAAATTGCCAAGGTTAAGATAAAAGTAAAACAAATCCTGACGTTTCAGTGTAAAGGCAGACCCACAGTGGCTCAAGTCAAAACTATGCCAGACATAGTTTTGACTTGTCTGTGAGAAAGTGAGTTTTCTGTGCATCATATTATGAGGACCATGCTGCAGCTGAATGCAGTACTGTGCATCACTTATGATGTGCACATCATTTGTGGTTTGGTATAAGGCAAACACCTGCGTCTGTGGTTGGCACATTTCTATAACGCAGTTAACAGAAAAACTTGTATTGTTTCAGCATCATGTACAACAACAGTTATTCTGATGATTCTGGTCAAATTTTAAGAAAAATCATCAAGCACAAAGTACTGATGATGCCAGTACATGATGGGAAAGATTACCTGTAGTATAAGAGGATCCTATCAGGCACAACCTCTCTGTGAGAGGCATTTGAGTACTGGTAGAGTAGAGAAAGATGTCAACTTTTATCATCAGCACTGTTTCTCTCCTCTGCACTACAGGTATGTTTTCAAGATCTTTATGGCCAAAGTTTAGTCCTTTAACCATAGATACAAAATATTTACATCAAAAACTCATTCTTGTGTTTGCTTTTAGGTCTTATGTGGACTAAAAGTGTCACTCAGACCCTTAGCTTACTGCTGAACAGCGGTCACTATGCTCTGATGGCTGTCGTCACAATCTGCATGGCAGCTACTACCACATGCACTGGTTTCAGCAGTTACCGGGGAGAGCTTGAGGCTGATTGTGCACACATTGCCTTACAAGCCACCAGACTTTGGAAATTTTAGTCAGGACAAATATTCTGGCAGCAAGACCGTGAGCGAGAGCGGCTCTTTCACGGTGAAACATGTGCAGCCAAGAGACAGCGGTGTATATCTCTGTGCTGACACACTGCCACACACTGCCAGACTACACCAAAACTACACAAAGGTGACTGAGAATTGGAACACTGCCTGATTTCCCTCATTCGTTAAGGAACTCTAATTCCTTGGGTTTTGTTGTGAGGTAGCAAGTGGTTATCAGTTTTTCAAAACTCAAAAAGTCACCGAATGCTGTTTTTAAAATTTGATAATGGAAATTATTCTTATTGTGTTTCTGTAAGTTTATTTTTTTCAAGCCAATAAATTTCAACCAACGGATAGATTTTCATTTTGTTTGGTTAAACACTCCCAAAGGCTAAAGGAAGGCCTTTGAGTGCCTCTACAAGCTTGTGGCAGTGTTCCTCAGAGATTTTGGTCCACATTGACATGATAACATCACACATCTGCTGCAGGCTTATCGGCTGCACATCCATGATGGGAATCTCCTGCTCCACCACATGCCAAAGGTGCTCTACTGGATTGAGACCTGTGACTGTGGAGGCCATCTCAGTACAGTGAACACACTGTCATTTTCAAGAAAGCAGCTGTCTACATGAGCATGCCTCATTCATCCCCTCACACACATACAAACACATACACACACTTAAGTGGTCACGCATGTTGCAATATATGCTTACTACTTATTCTAAGGTGCACCCAGTCACACCTCCATACTTGTGGACACGATTTTCCTTGAGCAAAAAACATGACAGTTCAAAGCACAAAACAGACCCACAAAGAAAGCTACCACAAATACAACAGAAAAAACCAGCACACATACACACAGAAAACCTTCACACTTAATTAAACACCCCACACTCTAAAGCACCGTAATACAAAGATTTGAACTCTGCATCGCAGAGAAGAGAAACAAAAGAAAATATGTCAAAATAATCCATCTTTAAGTTGCAAATTAGCTGCCCTATTAAAGACTTTTTATCACTACCCTCCCACACGTTGCATGTTTATATGCATCAAATGCCACAGGTCAAAATTTAATTACATTGATTAACATTTTAAGTTGAAGGATTCAACATCTGCCTGGAAATGTTGACACACTTGTTCAGAATAGAAATATTAAAACATTCTCTCCAGAGACATTTAAGGTGGAATGCCAGGAATGCAAGGGCATGTTTATACGGCACAGATTTCCCTTGTAGTCGGAAATAGTCAGGAAAAAGAAAAAAAAACCCACAGATTTGAGACTTTATGTTACTTTTCTGACAGGAAATTGAGCATGTTGCCATCTAGCTGTTTTTATCTATGCTTTTATCTGGTTTGTGTAGATATGGACCTGCTTCTTAAAAAAAATAATTTGTGGATTTTATAATCTGATTAATAATATGAGCTGCTTGGTTAAAAAGTTAAACTTAGAAACCTTATCTGAACATTTTATGCTTCAGAGGGAAAAGAGATGTTCCTGCTGTCAAACTGCGCAGTGAAACGAACTGTGAGGTATATCATGTATACGCTGCCTGCACCGTTGCACCCTTAATGAAACATGCCTCACACACACCCACACACACACACACCTTGCAGACGGACTGGAACTCTTCATTTTCTTCATCGTAGCAAGCCAGCAGGAAGCCCCCATAGGTGCCTGTCCTTTTTCCTTTCCCCAGATAGGCACCAATCACACACAGGTCCACTGTGTCTCCCACCCCCTCCAAGTAGTCTTTCTTCAACTGGGGGAGGAAGAAAACAGAATGAGAAGTACATTTATGTATAAATCACCCCAAGTTTTGTATCATAGTTCAGTACAACAAAACAAAAGTGAGAGACTTTAAATGTCTGAGGTGGGAAAAAAAAAAGAACCTCAGTGTTAAATGGTACCAATTGTCTGTGCATAAATTAAATGCCAGAGGGTCCATTCATGTGTCATGTTTTTAACAATATGAACTGTCACAATTTTCAAATGCTGCCAGAAAAAGTTGATGAATAAATTGTTTTAAAATGTCAAATTTAAAAATGTCACATTCACAATCCCTTACACTTAGGCTTATACCCTTTATATATGTGTTTATCATGTATGCATGCACTTAAAGTTCACACTGGAAGCTTACAAAATATTTCTAAAAAACAGGCGTCATCAAAAAGTTTCTGGGACTTGGCAACTGAAAATCAAAAACATGATTTCAATTTGGCGTATCTTCCCTTCAAGGCAGTCTTGTTACACAGCTCTCCACACTTTCAGTGTGGCTGCCATTTTAAAGGCCCTCCCCCCCAATTCTTTCTCCTTGTTCTTGAGTCTCTACGAAGTGTGCTGGATCTTCTCCAGTGTGTGGAAACGGTGATCATTAGACTCGATCATCATTTTGGAGAAAAGGATAAAGCCAGAGAAGGCAAATCTGGTGAGCAAAGACTGTTGCAGTGCGCTGTGTGCCCACACACGGTGGCACATGGCTCATGTTTCTGCTCAATGTTCTCACTTAAGCAGAACTAGGTATTAATAATCCCAACCTTAGGGATGAATTCACAGTCCACAAACTTGATAATGTCAGACCAGAACATCAGCAACATCCTGCTTATGAGTCAAAATTCACAGGTTACTGTAAGCATGAAGATATGTGAATGCATTGGCATGTCACAGCACAGACCATATTACTGATGTTAGTATAAGAATAAATAGTACATAATATATTAGCAGTGGGAAGGACTCAATTAACAGGACCACTCCCTCTATAATCATAACTAATAAGATCCCGATCATCTCCATCTACCAGGCTGCAAGTGGTATGCAACATGTGCTATCACATCATTTGGTATGAAGTTATCATTTTGAATATGCAAAATTCAAAATTAATCAAAATCAAGAATCTTATGTTAACTTTGCTAAATAGTTTTACTATTGTTCAGTACATCAGGACTGAGGATTTGGTAAAATTGTAAATAGTGTGGATGAAGGTTATGTTAGAAAATCGGGAAAGTGCCCGTAAATGTGATCTTGTCCTTGAGCACAGTTTGAGTGAAGACCCATTAGGTGTTCACTGTGTGGAACATTCACTAAAATCTGACCAAAAGTCCAGAAAGAACAGCGATTCCTGTGAAAATGGAAAAGTGAGACCTTCAGCACAGTTTGAGTGAAGACCCATTAGGTGTTCACTGTATTTCCAGTTTGATTACATTTTGACCACTACTGTAGAAGGATGAGCAATACTTGCTACGGGATGAATGCCTCACCATGGAATAAATAAAAATAAATAAAATGAGCAGGCTCCTGACTGTACATCTCATCTGACATATCATTTATGGACTATGGCTACAACCCAAGCATCATTCAAAGTTTTTCATTTTAAGAATCCAGTTTCCAGAGTCTCAGCTCTCACCACCAGCACTGATCCGATGAATAAAAGCCATCTCAGTTCGACACAGACGTTATATCAGATATTTGTTTTGTGGTCAAATGTAAAATTGGAAACAGCTGTGGTCAGAATGAGACTTCCAGAGAGTGCATGAGAAGATGACCTTCAAAGCAATGAGCACCCAAATTAAGCTACAAGTTGGATTTTTACTTGCAATTTTGGTTGTAACTTTCTGAGCGTCCCACATACCTGCCAGCAAGCAAATTACGGCTTTTCTAAAGTCACTCTGAATATGTATGTTTGTGTTACAACCTTATGATAGCGTAAGTGCACATTGACGTTTGCAGGCAGCCTGTGTGTGTGTGTGATGTGAATGTGAATGACTAATGGGTAGCAAAACTGAAGTGCATCACCACACATACACACACACCTTGAGCCAATTATGTGAGCGCTTGGCAATTTCATAGGTGGCATCCTTCTCCAGAGTCTTCACCATGAGCCCCTCGCAGGAGTCTAAACACACAAACAGATTAATACTCCAACACAGAATTCCTGCTACGCAGAAAGGAAATTAAGAGATTATCTTTCAGATACATAAAGGGTCTTTGTTTTCTTTTGAAATACACAAAACAAAGCAGGTTGAGGACACAAAGACAGCCAGTGGACAAGGACACAGGTGTATAACTCAAAGAGATGCACGGGAAACACAGCTCTATGTGCTTCCTCGTAAACAGAGCCAGACAGACACAACGCAAGAAAATTCAATTACACAACTAACAAGTTCTATCTCTCTTATGCAAACACACAACACACACACGCCAAACAAAAGGACAGCATGCGGGGAAAGAATGACTACACACAAAGCTCTCGCACAAAAGCACAAATGAAATGAAACTCTCGCTCAACACACCCACACACACACAAAAAGGTTCAAGACGCACAGGGACAGCAGGCGAGGGAGAGGAAAAAAAAGTACACAGTCGGTGCACACACAAAAAAAAGTTATGAGACACAAAGAGACAGCAGGAAGGAAAACAAGTAAGAAAGTCTGTCTCCATCTAACCCGCACGTACGCACACACCTCGGACAGATTGCTCCAGGAACTCGGCGATGGTGTCGGTGTTGTCAGAGTCGATGGATCGGGCAAACACAAACTCTCCCTCCACCTCTGAGAAGCTTTCTCTCAGCAGAGCCCGACGTCGACACAATGGCTGTCGCACCAGGGACTGAACACAACACACACACACACAAACACAAACACATATCATTACAAATGGCAAAACTGTATCATTACAACCATTTCCTCTCTATAGCTCGGAGCCTTGAGATGACAAGGATGAAATGCCATCTCAACCAACTACCCACTCATACACAAACGCACAGTCTCAGAGTATACTCACAGATACACAGCCAAGGCAGCTTTGGGCACACGTACAAACACCCACACACACGCATGTAGACACATACGAGCGGCCTTAAACCTGCAGAACATATAGTCTTATGGTTGATTTATAATCTTGCTCCAAATATGTGCCAGAGGCCGACGGTGTCTGCATTGTTCTGCAATTACACCTTCGGGGATTTTTCTATATCAACTGTCAAGTTTCTTTTACACTTACATGCATATATTTTTCCACAAACAATGGCGACAGAGACTGTGCCCATTATAATGGGGGTGAAGATAATAAAAGTGAAACAGCAGGTGCTTATTGCAGTTTTTCTCAAACTGTGGGTTGGCCACTGCAGGTGGGCTGTGGAGGGAAAAATTATTAAGTGCGCTAACGGAGTTTGCAGATGCTATCGAGCTCACCATCAGTACGCAGCAGTAGCGACTTTCAGCTGCTCCCTTGTCACAAGGGGTCGCCACAGCGGGTAGCTCCGCATGTTTGATTTAGCAGTTTTGCACTGGATGCCCTTCCTGACGCAACCCTAAAAGGGGATTTGTGTCTCCAGCTGGAATAAGCCAGCAAACCTATTGCTTACAGAGAATTCCGCTTTAAATTTTATTCATGTGACTGACAAAATCTGTGAGGTTGTGGGTGTGAACTTTTCTGAAATTACTGCAACACAAAAAACAGAGAAGAGTCTGTGCACGTATTAGTGGAGCCATAAAAACAAGAAAATGTCATTTTGGCCGAACACAAGGCTGCTGCTGCTGCTTTTGCATTAAGTGCTTGAAAAACAATTACAACAATTACATTTTACATTTTGTTTTACAGAAGTTGGTGCACAACATTTCTAGCTGGAGTCATGTCAGGCTTTGGTGTAAGCTACGCTACTACAATGCAATCAACCTTTAGTGCCACGCAGTCTTTGTGAGCATGTTTCCAACCATCTACTAGAGTTTAATTTATCCATTAAAAATAACTGAAAAGGCCACATATTCTTCTAAAATATCACCAGTCAGACAACACTTGGCTAAAGCAGCAAAGCAGCCACATACAGCACTGACAAAAGGACAATACCCTAAAGGTCAACAGATGCAGGTTTCATCAATTAATGATGACACTGCTAGGTTTTTCCTTTACTTCATTTTATTCAGCTTAGTTGCTGCACTGAAATACTGCTGCAATTTCTGCACTACCAGAAAACCCAAAGAAGTATGGGAAGCTGGTCTGGGATCATACCCTTAAGAGTTTAGATTCTGTAAACATCTTCGCATTATGTCTACTTTTGACTTTTTGATTATAATTGAGGTAAATTTGATATCTTAACTTGAAGTGAAGCGTACATTGTCATTTGACACGTGTCAACTGATGCCTGCAGTAGGCAGCACATGGATTTATGCACACTGACAGAAGCCTGGCACAGCAGCTAGGCAATGCCAATCCTTAATGATGCTCTTCTCTTTATACATGTCATAGCTATGAAATAGGACTTTGGCATATTCTGACAGAGTGACATGCATTAACACAAAGCTGATGTGTGGTCTTGCATAGAGGTTGTTGGACATGTACAGAGCATTCTGTGAAAAATATATAGCAGCCACCCAGAGGGGGAAAAGGGCTTTAGAAATCCAAGTTTGGTGCCACATTCACTACTATTTCATCATGTACACCAGAGGCTCTCAAAACTTTTTCTGGCATGTCCATTTCAAAAGCTAAAAAAATAAATAAATTAAAAAAGTTCATGCCCTACAACATTCATGAATTTTACCTAAATACAGATCAACACAATAGCATCATAAAACTCTTCTTTATTGCAGTTAGTTTTCATATTTTTCACATGGTTATCGATGCCCCGCCTGAAGTGATCTATGCCCCGCAGTTTGAGAACCACTGATGTACAATGATCTTAATTACTGCATGCTATGATAAATTTCTGCCTCCCAGATTTTAACATCTAGTTAATTATCATGGAGAAGAATTAGGGTTGCAAGCAGTTATGTTTTACAGTTAAAGTGAACATTCACATGAACCAAAAATTGAAACCGTTTCTAATCTAATTGCATAATTGATCAATGCCAAAGACAACAAATGTTTAAAGGCTGAAGATTTACAGTGAGACCGCTTTCTGACCTCATGCCAATCTTCCACATCCGTATAATGCACCATATTTCACCAAAGAGAATTTCTGTGATTTTAGTCTCTTTTCTCTTTACAAAGCAAAAACCCTAAAAGAAAAAGTGAGCATATGCAGTGTATTTGTATCATCAGGTCCCTAAAGCAGCTAAATCATTAAAAAAAAAACAACAAAAATCAAGGACATGACCTTGGTGTCCTGTGTGTTTGCTACTGCTGACTAATAGCTCTTGCTGGTTGGTCAGGCCTTAGCAGGGGATGTATCTGGTGTAAATAGCATCAACAAACCCTCCCAGGACAACAACAGAGTTAGCAATGACAAAGACTGCAGGGCAAAGGCAATTGGATGTTTCCAATTAATTGAGAGCGATAAACAAAAATAAATTAATAAATAAAGGGCAAGAGCCATAAAGAAGACAAAGCATGTGCATGCAGAGAAAAATTAATTCATCACATTTGCATAAATGCCATATTAGGAGGAAGTAGCAATGAAATGGCACAACTTAAGACGACAGTATTGGTCTTTTAATTACATAATTTTGTTTCTGTCCACTTGGGAAAACTCACATGGCTTCGGAAGATGGAAACAGTAATTAGCATTTTCTTCAACAGTCTTAAGAAATGTGCTTAAAAATTGTGCGTTATTTGGATAGAAACATACATACTCTCTCCCACACTTAGTTGCAGTTACCACCCACAACACACACAATCTGAAAAAGGCACCGTCTCACTCTCAGACACACACACGAACACACACACCCTGCTGGAATTACAATGAGCATTACAATCATTATGTAGTTACGGCCTCCAGAAGCAGCATCATTGGCATTCAGGGACGACGCTGGCATCGACGAGCACGCGGATAGACTCGCAAACAATAAACACGCACAGCGGTTTAAAGACAGACAACAGGAGCGTTTTAAGAGATCTCTGGGTAATATTTTCATCATCATCATCACTAGGCCTTACCTCGCCATTGAGATAGAGGAGGTCAAAGGCATACACACACACTTGGACTTTGATCTCCGAGGCATCCACATCCTGCAGGGAGACATCAACACACGGATACATTTTAATATTTTCCCCCTTTGACAAAAATATGCAAATAGACGCATCTTATTCACAAATCGCTACATCCAACCTTGGGACTTGTTACAAAGAGCTCTTTGATTTCTCTCCCCGTTCATCTTGAAAGTTAACCACCCAGCCTTCGCATCTTCCCTCTACCTCTTAACAGCATCACACTTCCCTGTTGTGTTCCCCCTCTCTCAGCCTATTACTTCCTGCTCCTCAGCTCACTTCACTCACCTCTTCTGCCTCTCCTTCTCCTACTCTCACCTTTCTTGAACTTCATCCTGTTTATTCCACTCCTTGTTTACTCCTGCTGGTTTCTACACTCCCAGCTCGGCCCTATTACTGGGTTTCCACCACAGCCCTGCTGTAAAATTCCACAACTTTTCTACTAAAACTCAAGAAATGTTGAATTCCGGGGATAAGGCTCCACCAGCAATTTAGAAATCTATTACTCTGTGAAAACCTTCTTTATTAGATAATAACTTGTTTCGAACTAGTGATGTATGAAATCAGGTTGCAACATAAAAATGTAAGAAGGTACCCCTGCACAGTTTTTGACCACTAGGAACATTATGAAGCAATGCTTTCAGAAGGAGATTTCAGGAGTGTTTGTGTGCACGCAATCACAGCAACACACATTCTTACTCCTGATTTTAAACCATCCTAGTTTTCTGCGATGGTGGTGACATGCCAAGAAGTGCAATGCGGCACAGTCTGACTCAAATGGGTACCATTTAATGAATCTGCCAGTTGAGGAACTGTGAGGTGTCAGACTAGATGCTCTTCCTCAGTTGTGCACTATGGTCTCCCAGTTCTCCTATTCTGGTTAGATTGTGGTAGTTTGTGAAGGGAGTAGTGCACACGGCAACATGAACATCCTTTTTTGGACAATATTTGAACCTACGAAGGCTGACGCACCAGACATTCAACTATCCAAATGAATTGCTGAAAAAAGTGTGACGGCTGCTGACAACTAAAATAAAATTCACGTTTATTTATGCCATTGCATATTCCATTAATCATAAATTGACATTTATAACATTTTGGATCATCAAAACTGAGGAACCATCTGGTCAAACACAAAATATATTTAAAAGCTGAAGAGTGTAAAGAGTGTATGGTATCTGATAGCCTGAAAACCAAATTCACTGAAGAACCTGCAACCAACTCTAAGAAGTTGATGATGAAGGACTTAATGAGACATTCACAGCTTCATTGACATCTTTAGGTAATTATTCGGTAGTGTTTTAATTTTTACCCTGGCTGCGCTGAAAGAAACATCTTATGTGACACTATATATCTGAAATCTTTGTATGTAACCATAACAGTTTGTTTAATACTAAATACTACTTCATATTGTGGTATGCAAACAGTGGCATCACCCTCAGACATTGTCAGGCAGCGACCAAGGCTGCCTGAGGTGTGTAAAATAAAAAGACTGCTCCCATATTCACAAGGAGTAGCTACAGTGGGTCGCTCTGCATGTTTTATTTGGCAGATATTTTTTTGTTGGATGTGCTTCCTGAAACAATAACTATCATTTTTAACACTTTTTATTAGTAAATATGTTTTTAAGATATTTTAAAACTATTTAAGACCCATAGACACCCTGATATTAAATGAAAACATACTGTTCTCGTTCTCTTTTAAAAAACAAAACAAGGACTATCACAAGAATTTGAAACCTACCCCAAACCTATGAACAGTGGTAGATGTCTTATTTTTGTGTGACCTAACTGATTTAATATTCTCAGTTTACCTATTGATCATTATCAGTTAGCTTTTTAATCAATGATAAATAAAGGCATATCTATTATAATGCATATTATTCATGCAAAATGTATTAGCAAGCAAATTTTAGCTCAGTCCTTGGGTTTACTGGCTTGAAACAAACTTAACTAGTTTTAACATGTGTGACTTGTTTTTATTTAGTGTTGCATAAATCTTTACTTAAATTAGACTATTATTCTAAGCAGGTGCAGTTCTCTAAATATTCATAATTTTAAAACTTCTATGAGCGATTTAATGAGGACTGGACAGAAGAATTAAATGTCTACAACAAAAAAAAGAAAAAAGAGAAGAAAAACCTACAACCCTCTGCAATCCCTAAACCTGAAGGATTTCTCTCCTTAATTCTCTTTTTCACACCCTCATTACTTTCCTCTCCACTCATTAATAATGTTTAATTAGTGCATATTGGGTTTCATCTCCTCAGCAGAAATATTTCATTTCAGGAAGCGTGCTTGTGGTATTGAAGCAGTTGAGATGTTACAAAATGCCAGAAGGGCAATACAATCAGTATGTGCATCAAACCATCATTACAAATAATCATAGTTTCATAGTGGCAGTAATAGTACCCCCCCCCCCCAAAAAAAAAGTCATCAAGATAATCATTTTCAGCAATTTTCATCACCATGTTCTCTATATTTTCCTCCTCATTTCTCTTTTCCTAATTTACAAGGATGTCATCATGCATACAAAGAGAAAGTAAAGAGAGCAGTTTCACTCTAATGTGATTGGTGTAGTGGAAAGAGGCCGTTAGTCTGATCAAAACTGAATAAACACCTTGCTGACATTTGCAATCTCAACCACCACCACAACCCTTCTCGATCCATTTGACTCTTCCCTTCTCCTACTTATCAGTCTCCCCCTCGTTCGGTCTGCTTTTTCTCTGTCCATCACCCTCAGTCTGCTGGATCATTTCACACTATTATCTCGCTCTACTCTACCTTCAAGTCTTTATCTCTGTCTTGTTTTCTCTCTTCAACCTTTTCACTCCTCCTCCTTTCTCTTCTCATTATCTCCTACTCTCTGCCTTTATGACACCACAGCCATTTTATTTCCCTTTCCTCTGTGTCCATACCTTTCTCTTACGGGTGGTGAGGACCTGGAAGGGCTGGATCTGTTTCTTCTCACGATCCCAGGCCACCGCTTCAGAGTCCAGGACACAGGATACAACAGACTCTTTCTTCACCTGTGTGAAAAATGATGAACACAAACCAAGAAGGAAAAAGAAATAAATAAACAGATAAAAGATTGCACTCAAGAGTGAGATGAGAAAGATGAAGAGGGCTTTTATAGAAAAAAGCCAGACTGCATATAGGCAACATCTGCTGTAGCAAACAGAAGATTGTCAAAAGATATAAAGTCTCATAGAAGTAAATCCAACAAACTCAGAGATTCAAACACAGTATGAGACTCAACTTGGAGCTTTTAAAAAGGCATGAACACAGGCAATCATATTGAAGGCATGTTCAGGTCGTTTCAGGACCTGCAGCTGCCCTCAATTGGTTGCCAAATGCTTTGGAAGTCAGCACATTAACATTTTTTTTGCCCTACATTTATTGTTACTCTTAGGAAATCATGTTTAGGAACTGAACCATCATCTTTTTAACCAGTTTCCAAACTGTTCAGCACACCCCCTCTTTTGGTTGGACGCCCACATCTGGCCAGAAGCTTCCCCAGAAACATTTTGCAGTTTGTTTGTTGTTTATCATTTCTGCATTAACTAAAGGCTTTGGCAGCTGATAGTTATTTCCCTTTGCAGGGAGACACTGATAGGGCTTAAGCTGCGGATAAACCGTCTAGCTCATGGGCAGATTATATTGACCATCACAGCCGAATCCCAAGATCAAACTGAGCAAACGGAGCGGTTGCTAATTAGCTGAGCCACCAATTCGTGTGTGTGAGGCTTTAATCCCTTACTTCCTGGTCAATATGGGGACCTGCAGGATTTCTAAATGTCTAAATTCATAATCTGAATCAGACTGGGAGCTTATTAGCAAGTGAAATCTAAAAGGTAATCACCTAATAGACACCTAATCAAAGTTAAGAGTAAGAGACAATTTAGAGGTAACAGCTTGTTTGCAAACAGTCTAAGATATCAAACACAATCAGTTTTCCTCATAAGGTCATTAGGCTAAGTAATGCATTAATTACTAATTAATGCATCTGCATTAATATTAATGTATTAATATTAATTCATAATTTGAAACATTAAGGCTCTGTGGCAGCTTGGGGAAAATTGGTTTTCCCTTATTAAAATGCAAAATAATGCAGCAAGGTGCTGTAAAATCTAATCAAACCACCTCGTTCATGCAGGCAACCTGGGTTAGCGTGAAGTTTCACTCAGTCATTGTATTCACCAAATGTGTTGACACACACAGACACGCTGCCATGAAAACATAATGTCGGAATAGAGAACGTAAATTATTATTTAAACAGTTTCTTTAATCAGCTGTCTGCAACATTAATGATCAGTAATCAATTCCTGAGACAAAAACCTCACATAACCAAGCGACACGGGCCATTTTCAAAGCACAAGTAAATTCAACAACATTAAATTATGAACCATAAATTGCATAATCCCATAAAAGGAAAATTATTTCAAAAGAAAGAAAGCTGATGCCATCACTTAAATGTATCACCAGTCATACAAAAAAAAAATCAAGCAAAGATTCCCAAATTTGACAGTGTGTCTGTTTCTTCTTACAATTTAGGAGGCAATAATGGCAAGAAAGAAAGGTGAGAGACGGCAAAGCAGAAAAGTCTGCAAATAATTCAAGAAATGCTGGCAAAGGGAGTGCAAAGAGAACAAGGCGAAGGCAGAGGGAGCACGGGAGGAAATGGTGAGAAGAGGAGACAGGGATGAGAAGGAACCAAAGTCAAAAACAAAAAACAAAAAAAAAAAGGTGAGAGAAGGCACCAGTCAGGAACATCGACAGGCAATGAAGAGAGAGTGAGTGCAAATATGTAAGAAGTGTAGAGGGAGTGAGAAGAGAAGGGTATAAGTGGCAGAGAGGGAGACCAGAAAGGTGAAATTGCAGACAGGTAGTATCAAAGCTTAAAAAAAGATAAGAGGAAGAGAGGCTGAATGAGACAAGAGTGGAGAAAGAGAGGTGAAAAGAGAGCCAGGGATAGTGAAGAACTGAACAAGTATCATCAAGACATAATGAAGAAGAAAGGCAGAGAATGATTAGACAGGGAGACAAGAGGAAGTGGACGGAGAGAGCAATAAGGTGAGCGTGAGAGACAAAGATCCGTGTAGCTTTTACAGTTATTAAAAAAAAGGGAGGAAAATATCAGAAAAATGAAAGTCAGTGTGAGGGAAAAGTTAGAGTACAGATGTTATGAGAGAAGATGGGATACAGGGGTTAGATTGACTGAGGTGAGATATGAGCAATCATTTGAGTCATGCTAGCAAAAAGCTACTGGACAGCAGGATGAGGAAAGAGATTCTTTTCCCCCTGTGGCAGAGGTGTGCTAGTTCATCTCACTGCAGCGAGAGCATCTCTAAAATCTTAAAACTAATCAAGGTCAAATAACTTCAATCTTATTGTGAAAAAAATGCTTTTATTTTTAAACAACACAATCTAATTTGGGAACTCATTCTCTAAAACTCCTTCACAATAAGTCTGCTGGCTTTTCCTTTAGCATTTTTAAAGCCTTTATAGACCTTTTTCATAGCTGACATTATAACATGTCAAAACAGGAAAACCACAGCTATAATCAATAACATTAATGGCGGATTTATGCCACTTAGCTGAGCTGAATCCTGGGTTTGTTACTGTACACCGACTGGAGAGGCTTCCTCGGCTACTTAATGGACCAGAGCAGCTGTTAATGTTTGTAGTTCCACCTAAGCATTTCCTGCTATGATGAGTCAAACTGTCTGCAGTGAAAAGGGTCTTCTAGAAAGCTGAGAGTAAGGAGATATAAGGGAATGAAAAAAAGGCGAGAACAGCTTTGAACTGTTTGAATGACGCTAAAGTTAATCACCAATGACTTAAACCCACAAAGACACGAGAGTTCCCCACCATTCGAAAGCCTTGACTATCAAGAACTTAAATATATAAATAAGTGTTTTAACTGTTTACACACATTTTAAAAAGGCCTGAAGGTAGAACCACCGCTGCCAGTAGGTAGAAGCGCAGTTACCACAAACAATTTATCAACTGTTGGTAGATGCAGCCAACAGATTCTTCCCAACATGACTTTCTTTCTACAGAAGTTACCCCACCTTTGGTGGCCACACTGCCTACTAACTGTCTCTCGACCCTGCTGAACTGTCGACTGCTTCTCAAAAGGCACCAGGGCAGAAATGGCTCCATGCCAGCACTGGCTGCTGCAGCAGCTTGGTGGAAAAGGAGGTATTGTTGAGGGGGGAATCGAGAACTGAGAAACTTGTTCATCAAGAACATATGCCTCCAAGCTTGCTTTTACATTTTAACCTAAGTTTTGCATGTAAAACAATGATAAACACGTGGAAGTGGATTGCACATGTGTGTCACATGACCGCTTTTTTTTTTCTTTCTGCACTTTATTCAGACCATAGACTGTGTAGGGCAAAGTCACTGTGACATCAGCTATTGGTTTTGGTTCTTTCTGCAAGTTGTGTACTTGCTCTGGATGAGAAAGTGACAAGCTATGAGCTAACATTAGTGAGATATGTTAGCAAACTTTACTCATGAAGCACAAATGTCTTAGTCATATGTTGTATACTACAAAACAATTCATATTATTAGTCAGATAAACAATTAAAAATGCTCCCAAAAGCATAAAGAGAACACATTAGAGATGGTCCAACACAGTCACTCAGATTAGCTTATATACTGTTATATATAACGTTATCAATGAAATCTTATAAATATCCCCTTTTAGTTACCTAATATACAAGCGAAACTAAACTCAAGCAGCACAAATATAGTTAGAAGCTTTATAAGTGCTGAGAGATGAACTCAGGAGGAATTGAAAAACAAAGCAGAGCCTCACATAAAGAGCCAATCAGTTTAACACAAGACACTGATTAGATTTGGGGGGGGGGGTGTTATTCCCTGATGATATGTTCACAGGTTAGAACAATTAACAGCTGGCTGTACTGACGTCTGGGTGGGGGATGACCTCTGTGAACCGCCGTGAGTCGTACAGTGGAAAATTAGTTGCATGTTTGACCTGCAACTGCAACCTTCAGGTCTGCATCTTCGCTTTCTCACCTTGAAGTTAACACAATACATCCAGGATTTAATTAATGTCAACCTTGACACCACAAAATACTTGGCAATATGATCAAAGAAAGAAAGTGTGAACTCCACTGAGGATAAGTTTGACCTGCAAAACTACATGCACTTTAAAATAAACTAAAATTCACCAAAATAATGACATGATATGATCCTTTTGCTTCCGTGTAACCGCTGGTGCGGTGTCTTTTTTTCCCCAAATTTGTTTTGAGAAACACCACCTGTTTCCTCTAACAAGCTCTAGTTATTAATAATGTCTCAATAAATCCTAGTGCAGGAACCCATTAGAAGTATTACATGTCTATTCTGAGAATTCATCTGATTCAATAATCTGCTCTAATTAGCACAGACCAGATGGGAATTTATTTTAATGTCAGTGACGTTTTAATAATGGCTGTGCATCCAACAAAACGCTTGAAAACAAAATAAATGAAAGCAGAGTGCAAACTGATGTAGATTCATTTGGTACTTGACTGCAGTTCCTTACTACAGCAGAAAAACACACTCAGCAGGCACTGAAGTAGTGAGCACAGTCAGATAACCTCAGGCCAACTGCCAAAGTTTCAGGTAGTGGTGCTCTTTTTCCTCACTCCCCACGCAAGCAGATCCTCGCTAATTTGGCAAGCCTTCCCACGGCTGCAATTTAAAGGTAAAACTGCAACAACTTGTGTTTTTGACATCTATTAGAGAGATGACAAGCTGGTTAAAATTCCCATCCTGGGTGGACAGCTCAGTAAATTTAAAACAAAACAAACAAACAAAAAGAAATCTAATGGCCAGCAGTAACTCTTAATAACTACAGGAAGGGTCAGGACAGGAAGGATTAAAACTATGAAAGTCTGAGGCAGACAGAAGTATGCACATGGAAAAGAGACAGATGAGAGATAGGCAAGAAGAAGCACCAAAGGGACGAGGCAGCCAGCGGGATAAATGTGTTCAGCTGTTATCCGCTACGCTGTAAAAGGCCTCATTTGACAATCCTACTCTCCTCTCTCCCAAAGGGCTGAGCTGCAGCTCAGCTGTCTGAGTGTTTTACCTTGGGAATGCGGGAGATGATATCTGGGTATTTGCTGGTGTTGTCTTCCTGGTTGCGACTGAATATTCGAACTTCTCCACTCTCCAAAATATGAATCTGTAGAAGAAGAAAAAGATGAAGAAGAAGAAAAAAAGGCCACAATTTAATAGATAAACACAAAACGGCATGATTTATGTGCTGGTTAAAAGGTGTAAAATTACAAAAAAGAACTGGGATGTTATGATGCAGATAGAATGACTGTGTACCTCAATGAGGAAGAACATCAGCTATTGTTATTAACAACTAACCACAGAACATAAATGTGTAGGTGGAATTCATTACCAGCTCACATTACACCAAGATAACATAGAGATGTGTGCTGTGTCAGATAGGACAAACACACTCCAGCAATTATAAAATCACAACTTGTGTTGCTAAACCGAATATTTCAAGAAAAACAATCAGTCGAAATCAGTCTACACCTGAGGTGGCCACTACATTTATCCCTGTTTATGCAGAAGATAGGACTCTCTAAATATCTTTCTGCAAGTGTTCTGACAGCAGCTCACTACATAGACAAAGACAGACACACAATAACATTTGCAGCCAGATTTCATAGAGTCCAAATTATTTAAAATTACCTTCAATTCATTTAGCAAGACCAGTTCCCCAAGATTTAGTTGATACTGCT
Source organism: Bujurquina vittata (assembly GCA_015106715.1). Classification (NCBI taxonomy): domain Eukaryota; kingdom Metazoa; phylum Chordata; class Actinopteri; order Cichliformes; family Cichlidae; genus Bujurquina; species Bujurquina vittata. The sequence goes on from VUQK01012693.1 coordinate 61,900, forward strand.
GCATATTTAAATGACATTTCCCCCCAATTCAGTGCAAGCTTTAGGGACAGATAAAAGAAATAAGTCTTGGGAGTTAAGACAGTAACTACCCACATTGGCAGATTATGAGATCATATGGTCATATTCAAAATGATATATACATCATCAATATATGTGCACACAAGATGGATCCCTGGCAAATTAGCATCAATTTTCTCATGATCTATAGCGGTAATCGGTTCAGTGTTCAAGACTAACAACTGCATCTGTATGTAAACATGTATTCTGAGGAACATATAACTGAAAACATTAATGGTCACTCTAGTGTGTGGGTGATCATTATACCGAGGCTACAACAAACAATTAGTCTACCAATTATTCTCTAGATTAATGGATTAACTGTCAGGCCACCAGAATGTCCAAATGAGCAAGTAAATGGCAGAAAATCACAATGAAGCTATGCTGACACATAATGCATTTCAGCAGTCCATCTCATTGAACAGATAAGCACCTTAGTATAATCAATCCAGCTGTCTACATTTGCAGCATAATGGCTTCTGTTTTACTTGTGCTATTTTAGTGTAATTTAAATGCATAACTACAATGATTGTCTATTAGGCTCTTAGTTTGCTTAAAATGCAGGTTACCTGCAGCTCACTGCCGTGCAAAAACAAAAGGTTAGCAGCTGCTCCTCTGCTCACTCATGCAAGGCAGTCTAGTTTAATATAAAATTTCATGTAAAACAAAGAAAGGAAGAAAATGCATACATTTAAAGGGGAAACATTTTCATCTCCAGCTTCATATTTATATTTTAAAACTCTACAAAGAAGAGCTTTGCTTGATTCACAGTTCAAAATAATCTTCATTTATCTTATCTTTTGTTTTGGTGCAGCCCCTCAGTTAATCTGCTGTATGAGACAAGCCATTTGAGCTCCTCTCCCTTTAATTCAACTGTCTTCTGAGGCTCCTGTACTCATAGCTATAGCTGTGTACCTGATATAAGATACTGAGATATCCACTAACATCACACGGAGGCAAAAGAAGACTGTGTGAAACAGAACATTTAGAAGAATCTGAAGCCTAAGCTTTAGGCTCACAGGGATTACCTGCAATACACTGAGCTTGTTATTTGAAAATTTGGCCATTCGTAACATCAACCAATGTAACAGTATGTATATGTAAAAAAATAAGGAAAAGCATAATAGTTAGCCTTTAAGAAACTAATGTTGCTTTCCATTTGAAGTAAAAACTCAGAAATCGTAACTCCTCGGTCAGAATCTTTAGCTGGAACGCTGGCTAAAACTGGACTTGAAGTGACAATAGCACACTTAATCTGTACTAGTACTGTTGGGTATTTGCCACTAAATAGACCACA
>VUQK01012694.1:0-10451 GCA_015106715.1 Bujurquina vittata
GGAGCCTTTGTTTTTTTTTTTTTTTTTGATAACAGATTTGAACACCCAGCTGGTGGCTACAGGAAGCTTTTTGAGACATGTGAAGAGATGTCTGAGACTATTCCTGCTACAGTCACAGGTTTGTTTACATCTTTCAGACAGAAATAGGCTACATGAAAATAACTCTTTGACATTCACATACCAACTGCACTTTTCTGGAAACTTACTTTCTAGTTTATAACTCGGTACACTAAAAACTTTCTCTGATCCATCCATGTTCATTCTGCAGGTCGGATTCCTTCGTTTTTGAAGGGAAGCCTTCTCCGTTTGGGACCCGGACTTTTTGAGGTTGGAGATGAACCCTTCTATCACCTCTTCGATGGTCAGGCCCTCATGCACAAATTTGACTTCAAGAATGGCCAGGTCACCTACTGCCGGAAGTAAGACTGTCATTTTTCAGGCTGCCTGCCCTGATGCCACATATCACATTCGAACTGCAGTGACACTGTGATATGATAAGACATGATGTGTTTCATACATATGTTTAATATCCAGCACATTCCCTCCACCTGCTGCATTTATGCAAGGGGTCATGCAAGCCAGTCGGTGACACATAAGGTGTATTTTGCAAGAAATTATTTTCTACTCTTTCCTCCATTTAGGTTTGTCAGGACAGATGCGTATGTGCGTGCCATTACTGAGAAGCGTGTGGTGATTACCGAGTTTGGTACATTCGCATATCCCGATCCCTGCAAGAATATCTTCTCCAGGTTGGTTCCACGTGAAAACTTTTGGATTGTTTTCACTCTGGAGTGCAAATTAAAAATGTATCAAAGTTGTGAAAACATAGATATTTGCAGTATTTTTCTCTGGGTTCCTTTTTTGGTTACACTGCTGGTATAGACTGCAGTCTTTTCCTTTTTTTTTCTTCGCTTGCAGGTTTTTCACTTACTTCCAAGGTGTTGAGGTCACAGACAATTGCTTGGTGAATGTCTACCCTATTGGTGAGGATTATTATGCTGTAACAGAAACCAACTACATCACTAAAGTAAACACAGATACCCTGGAGACTCTGAAGAAGGTACATCAATAAAACACATTGAATGTGAGAGGAGAGCAAGTGATCTTTTCACCTTTACAACTTTTGTCTTTATTTTCTGTGCAGGTCGATATGTGCAACTATGTCAATATTAATGGAGTGACAGCCCACCCTCATATTGAGAGGGATGGTACTGTGTATAACATTGGCAACTGCATGGGGAAAGGAGCATCTCTGGCCTACAATATTGTCAGGATCCCACCCACACAGAAAGGTTTGGATCAGCCCTGCACGTAACAGTAACACAAACACTTGACTTCTTGCTCAGTTCAGTTTGTGAAAAAAATATGGATGTTAAATTATGGTTAAAGTTTCAGTTTCCACATAAGCCAAATAAGTCACACTAAATGTATTTATATAAAATGATGCCTAATCTACTGCATAATTGTTATGTCTGGAATATTTTAGAGACATAACCATCATTAAATAATACGGTCAGGGGGTTTGGATCAAAATACAACAATGTGTGTGTTTCTGACATCGAAAGGAAGGCGAAAGTGCAGAAATATAAATGACTTATGAAAAAGGTTGTGTTTCTGTCAGTGCAAACATCATATACATTTTATGAAGTGTTGGACCAAGCAGAGACTTCCAAACAGTAAGTAATCCTTTTAAAATACCACAACTTTTCTTTCGTAGATAAATCTGATCCGATTGAGAAATCCAAGGTGGTGGTGCAGTTCCCCAGCTATCAGAGATTCAAGCCTTCCTACGTGCACAGGTGTGCCCGTGTGTGAGTCCGTGTGTGCTGTGCGTGTCATTTTATAAAGTCCAGATTTTTATATTGTGTTTTTATCTACCTCAGTTTCGGCATGACAGACAACTACTTTGTCTTCGTGGAGACTCCGGTGAAAATCAACCTGCTGAAGTTCCTGAGCGCCTGGAGTATCCGTGGATGCAACTACATGGATTGCTTTGAGTCCAATGAGACCCAAGGAGTAAGGACAAGGACTAGATGAATATCTTTAAATGCATGAAACTTGCACATTGGTGTTTTTGGTGGCTCTCTTCCTGAAATCTCATGCCATCTGTTTTGATGTTCTCTTGTAGACCCTGTTCCACATTGCCAAGAAGGATCCAGGAGAATACATTGATCTCAAGTTTAAAGGAGCACCCATTGGCATGTTTCATCACATCAACGCCTTTGAGGACCAAGGGTTCATTGTTTTCGACCTGTGTGCCTGGAAAGGGTAACTCAAGAGTTCAATTTTGCTTTTCTATCTAAGCATATTTGTGTGACCCAGTAATATCATTGCTCGTGATCATTTCTCTGTTGTAGCTTTGAGTTTGTTTATAACTACCTCTGGCTGGCCAACCTGAGGGCCAACTGGGATGAGGTGAAGAAGGCGGCCATGCTCGCCCCCCAGCCAGAGGTGCGCAGATATGTCATTCCCCTGGATGTCCACAAGGTGAGAGCCTTTCTTCTTCATCAGTGACACAATCTTCCACACCCAGATGCAAAGCCTCATGTTGTTGCTCTCTCCATGCTCTGGATTTGATGTAGGAAGAGCAGGGGAAGAATCTTATCAACCTGCCGTACACCACAGCTACAGCTGTGATGCACGCTGATGGGACGACCTGGCTGGAGCCTGAGGTGCTGTTTTCCAGTCCTTACCAAGGTGATGATGCAACAATTTTTCCAGTAGACATTTTTTTGGGTGGAACTATGCTGAAATCGTTAGCACTCTTGTTTCACAGCAATAAGGTCCTGAGTTTGAATCCAGGCTGGGGCATTTCTATGTGGAGTTTGGTTGTTCTCCCTGTGTACAACAGCTTCCTCCCACAGTCCAAAAATATGCATGGGGATAGGTTACCTGGTGACTCTATATTGATGTGGGAATGGTTGTGTATCTATATGTGTTGGCCCTGCAGCTTGGCAACCTGTCCAGGGTGTATCCTGCTTCTCTGTGACACCTCCCCAAACCCTGAATTGGATAAACGGAAGAGGATGGATGAATACTGAGTGATCTTTTACTGTTCTTTGGTTTTGTAGCTTTTGAGTTTCCTCAGATTAACTACAAGAGGTATGCAGGGAAGAATTACACATATGCCTACGCCCTGGGTCTCAACCACTTCATACCAGACAGGGTACGAGAGTAAAGCAGCAGATTTTAGACCACGAGTGTAAGAAAACAAACTTTCTTTGCTGATTTTCTCTTCGTTCTGATTACTGTGTAGATCTGCAAGATGAACGTGAAGACCAAGGAGACCTGGGTATGGCAGGAGCCTGACTCCTACCCCTCAGAGCCCCTGTTTGTCCAGACTCCTGATGCTGTAGATGAAGATGACGGTAAGTCAGCAGCAATTAAAGTATAATGCCATGCAGTATGTTTTAACATCAATATTTTGTAATGTAAGAAGTACTTCTTAAGCAAGGCTGGTGTTTGTTGTCCCCACAGGAGTGCTGCTTACCATCGTGGCGGCTCCCGGTGCCCAGAGACCAGCGTACCTCCTCATCCTGAATGCCAAGGATCTATCTGAGGTCGCCAGGGCAGAGGTGGAGTGCACCATTCCTGTCACCTTTCATGGGATGTACAAATCCTAATGATTCTTGACTCATTGCATTTCTCTGTGACCAGCTGCCACTCATTATTAGAACGATGACAAAAACTTATCATTGTGTCAAGTTGCTTTTGAGAAAGTGATTGCATGTTCTCCTCTGCAGACAGGGGGTGCCTTCTGAGCCATGAAATAAATCTCAGCTAAAATGTGTAAGCTTGAACTGTCAGTACTGGTAAAAAAAAAAAAAGACTTGTTCACATGATTTTTCCTATAAATAGGTCATGGTGGCAAAAATAAATGCACAATTATCAATATACTCGGTTGTTTTGTGTTGATCTATTATATGACGCGCATTTTTTATTTACAGAGTGAGAGTATTCCATCCTTCATCTGAGGTTCAGTCCTTTATGGTATTGCATTGCGTTAATACTTTTAATACAACACTGCATTTCAGGCAGCTCCAAGGCTGCCTACTGAGACAAAAAGATTTTTTTTTTAAATTATTTATAAGGGAGTAGTAAATCAAACGGGTTTTCTCTCTATAAACAATGTTTGATCTGACCCTACAGCAAATATGAGAAGTCCAAATAATCCATCTTAAATTCTTGAGACATTAGGAGATTTAATACATTGCCACACAAAATCCTCATTATGGTTGTAAATGAACAAATGACCTTTCCATGTTTGTCCTCATTGTATTTGTCAAAGTTTTCTGAATTTAATCCAAAAAAAAAAAAAAAAGGCACGCAGATCTTGCAGAACTGCAAAGCTGATTAGCTGCATCAGTGCTTATATATGAGGAAAGGGCATGTTGCAATGTATTCCTTTTAAGAGGTGCTTAACAATGGACGTGTGGCCTTTGTACGCAACGTCACAGGAGCCACGTTCCATCATACCTAAAACGTGGATATAACTTGTGCTTTTGCAATTATAACTCCAATCTCAGATATTTGTTGCTTGAAACTAGCAACTCGCCTCATGTTTCCTCTGCAGCTGATGCAAGCGGTGGAAACAAAGTGGCTTTGCCTCAGTTGCTACATCAGTCAAATCACAGAGTGCTCATTATGTCACGTTTTCCACTCCAGTGCCAGATTGTGGGATAGCATTAATGAAAAGGCTCAAAAGGAGTGTTTTTGCTTTTGTGTTTTCTGTAATCTCTTATTTTGGTAATCACAGGGCCACAAATCTGCCTCATTATTTAGCCTACTTCACTGGCTGATGAGAGCAGGCTTGTTTTTCTTTAGATGGAAAGGAAAAGACAGTTGAATTAGAGGCTGTTTCCATATTAATTAACAAAAAAACATAATTTTTCACTTTTTTTTATTATTTTATTTACACAAGGGCTTGTTAGCCATCCAAAAAAGAAAGAAGAAAATAAGATTATAAGGAAATATTCATGAAAAACAGCAAGGGAAAGCTCAGTGAAAAACGTGATCTCAGTTTTAACTCCCACACAGAAAATTCAGCTGGGACAGAGGTTTGCACGGTCAGACTGAAACCAGTGTAACAAGCAGCTAGATACTTAACTTCAATATAAAGTGAGTTTTCAACATATATCAGAAAAAGACACCACCACCACCACACAACACCACAAATTAAAAAAGGAAAGCAATAAACATAACATCTGCTACAGTTAACAGAAATAAATGTGTAACAAAACAAAAATGTGATCAACATTGCTGCAGAAAACTGTATTCATGTAGATTCAAAATTAAACAACTATGCCACACAATGCCTCTTTATTAAAGGAATAGTTGAACATTATTTGCTTAGAGACAAAGGTTGTCTCTGTGTTAGGGATGGAGCTGGATTAGGGAATGCAGTTAGCTTAACATAAAGCCTGGGAACAGCTCATCTGGCTCTGTTTAAAGATCAAAATACAGCAACGAAAACCACCAAACATCTTAAATCTTGTTAATCTTTACATGAAAACAAATGATGATGGTGAACATGCCGGTGCAGTTTCTTGCAGCGGGATGGATATTTGGATTTTGGAGAGCCAGGCTAGCTTTTTCTCACTATAATTAAAATGGACCCATCACGTTTTTCATCGCTTCCTGTCCTAGATGTAGGTTTACAATGGCGGTGCTAATATTAAACATGGGAAAAGCTTCAAATAAAGAGTATGTAGATGCTAACCCTGTGAGTCAGGCTTCAGGCTGCTCTAGAGGCTCAGTTTCAAACACTGTTTTTCTGCTCTCGGATCTGTATAAAGTCAGCAAGAGCAGATATTTTTGATAAGTCGTGCAGACAGGTCCAGCTGCGGCCACACAAGCCCCACATGCTGTTAAACTTCCCTCTTAGAGGGGCAGCCAATCAGATTGCCTAATAAACCTGAGAGCTGCAAACCATGGAAATTAGCACAAGTTCTATTTAATGAAATTAATCAATCTTATCAGTCAACTCTCAACAAGAATATGAAGAAGCTTTAATGCCAAACCATTCCTTTACAACTGAGCAAGCCTCTGTCCCTTCATGTACAAAAAAACCCCTCAAAGAACAATCAAAAATTGCACAACAAAATGGATTTCCACACTTTTATGAAATGCATTTTCAGGATTACTTCAATGTGATAAGTGACTACTGACAGCTTTGAAAACATCTTTATTAGCTATATAAATTTTGCATCTCAGGAGATAAAGGAATGAAGTATTGATAGTGCAAGGTTATAAGGTACATATATTAATATATGGTTTCACGTAATGTCCTAGGAGTAAAGTGCAAATCTCTGTATCAGATGAAGTGTGTGCAAGCGCTTCTGATTTCTGACTGACTGATCCATCTGCCCATACACAAATGAGCCCTTTACACTGGCTATAAGCTACAACATGTCGTCTGGTCAAACATTACAAAAACTATTTTTTTTCTCCGCCCTTTAATTCTAAATATTTTTAGAGGACTGACTAAAGACATATATCAAGTAGTTTTGATATAAATAAAGTACACCTTTGTATACTTTTACACTTTGGGCAATTTCTGTGAAGTGTATTCTTTTGCAATCCTGCTTAACTGGAGAGCGACAGGTTTGGTTTCTCCTCTACACCAACAGTGTAAATGTCAGCTGTGTATTCCCATATCTCCAAAGAGCAGGGCTATTTTAATGTGTTTAACAGATCAATAAGGCCTTGTTTACTGTTGCCACAGAAAACCTCAAATTTCATCCAACACATATCTAGCAAATCCTCCGAGCATTTTAATCAATGATTTGTTAACCAAATTGTACATTTAAGTCACGATCAATGATGAATGAAGGTGAACTGGTGCCAGCTGAATGGGAAAACGCCACTGAGACCCGCTCAAGTGGAAACGCAGTCACCAAACAGCTCTTTCACATACAAATGCCACATGCTCGCTGTTAGCGGCAAAGCTGGAGAGTGCCTCAGCAGGACAGAAACAGAAACACAATCATGCAGGGTCGCCGGGACACCCATTTCTTAAAGACTTGTGTAACAGATGTTTAAGACCAGCTCAATCTGGAATCAGACCAGGGGCATGAAAGGCCAACTTTAGGTGACTAAACTTTGAAACTTTCAAAGTGCAAGACAACCAACACTTTTTTCCAGCTCCTCTCGCTCTATAAGAGGGCAGCTGCTGGCTTTTGGGAGCGGAAGGGGTCGTGTTTGATATACTGAATTCTGGAGGGGTGGGGTGGAGGGGTGGTAAATCAGTTGGTCTCGTAGGTGGAGAGCAGGGCAGCATCCACAGGCTCCATGCAGGAGGGGCAGGTGAAGGATCTCATGAGCCAGTCGTCTATACAGTCCATATGGTAGATGTGCATACATGGCAAGAACCGGATGGGGTCCCCATAAACAAAGTCCAGCATACAGATCACGCATCTGAAAACGGACAAAATAAGGAGCTAAAAACACACAGCAGTTACTGACAGAAATCATTTAGGACTTTTAATGTTAATATAACATTAACTGCTCGCTTTCTATGACTATAATAAAACTAGGTAAACCTGAAATTATTCATCTGTTAATGTAGCAGAGAGACACATCAATTAATCACTGACCATTTACTAATAAAATCCAAAATATTGATGCAAAATTCTGATTTTTGCAGATCTTCAGTTTTAAGTAATTGAAAATTGTGAGATAGACCCAACGTTTATTTTAAAAATAAAAGTTTACTTTTTAAAAATTTATCTGTCTAGCAAAAACAGCTTATGATTTTGCGGATCAAATTTGTAATTGCTAGTCAATCATTTAAGCGGAATTGCCAAAATTATGAACAATGGACATGAACATGTACAAAGGAGTGGAAAACTTTAGCAATAAATATTTTTCCTTCTGTCTGTGCCTCCTCAACCAAGTTATTATAGTTTAGTATTATTAATTACTTCTCATTTTAATTTGTTTTTAAATTTTATTTTCAATTCACTTTAGTTTTTAAAAGTTTCCAGAGTGGATTTTCTGTCAGTTGCTTTCAGTTTAGTTTTTAAATCAGTTTCGGTCTTAATGTTAGTCTTCTGAAAGCTACTTTTAGCTTCTCCCTTCTGTCCCAAGGGGTCACCACAGCAAATGGAACCACATGTTTGACACCGACTCTTATGCCTGATGCCTGATGTAACCCTCATTTATTCAGGCTTGGGATCAGCACTAGGACTGCACTAGATTGTGTCTCCTCCTGGTCTCAACCTGGGGAACTTTCATGATTAAGAAGAATGTTTTAACCGGTACACTACCAGTACACTTTAACATTGCTGCCCTTGCTAGTCAGCTAAGCAAATTATTTTATTTATGTACAACACCAGCTTTTAGACCATCACATCAGCTAGACCAATATAAGGTTTATGCCACAGCTCCCCTAAATTAACAGTAATTTCTTCAGTTTGCACAAGCTTTTTAAAACACATTTTTTTAATGCAAAACTTTAAATTATCATTATTGAATTTTCAAATTTACTGTTTTACATAAGCATAAAAAACAACAAAGCATTTTTAGTAAGATGCCAGATTATTAGTATTATTAAATTATTATTTGCTTGCATTTCTGAAGATAATTTTTTTTTTAGTAGTTAAATATTATGCTTGATTAATTTCTTCTTAGAGAAGTCCAGTGTTTCGGCTCAAATTTGGGAATAAAAACATGAATTCAGTTTGTTATTTGCCAAACATTTTTTTATATTAAAATAGTTTTTTTGGCAGATTAATAAAATATGTGTCTCTTCTTGTTTTTATAACAATCTAATAAATCTGCACTGACAGTCTGGCATGGCTCTGCTGTACTTTGATGTATTTTTTTTTTTAAATGAGCAGCTGTGCATCAACTTTGTTAGAATAAACTAAGCGATGTGTAACCTCATTCTGCACCAGGGTGTAGACGCTAACACGGAAGAAACCAAGGTTACTGTAATTTATGCTGCTAGGGTTGGCCAGACTGTGCAACCTAATCTGACACTGTGTGCGTTTGCAACATCATACACTGCGCAAAGTGACATTTAAAATGTGATTTGGTTAAAAATTAGCCTGATTAATGGTTTCATACAGTCCCTACAATGCTAAACTGCTAAGAGAAAAAAAACTTAAGCTTGTCACGGTATTCATCTTTTAATGTATTTCTAATATTTTTTTTTAAAAAAAAGGCTTAAGTGATTCAATGAAAAATTTCCAGAATGTGCCTTTTTTATCTGATTAATTGATTAATCATCAGAATAATTGATAGATTAATTGATTACTAAAATAGTCGTTAGTTGCACCCCTATTTCCAACATTCCAATGCTACCTAGTCAGCCAGGTATAATAACTGTTAACAGGTAGGAGGGACTCTGTCTGTACATTTAACAATTGTAAAAACAGAATGGGATAAACAAAAGACACCAGAGATGTTCCAAAACAACTTGTGACCAAAAGGAGTTTTTTCAGATTTTTAAGGAATAATTTTTGCCACAAAGTTTGGAATAATAAATCAGTTGTTTTAAAGCTTAAGATCCAGATTTTGACCTTGTTTCAAAACAGCAGCGGCATAACGTCATTACATCTACCTTAAGAAGCAGCGTGTTAAGGACTGACTTCATAGCCTTGTGTCTGATTTAAGTATATTATTTATTTTTTACTTCTATTTTATGATATTAAAATATTTAAAAATCTAACTTAAATTATATACATTCCGGACAGAATAATTCACTATTATAAAACAATACTGTGACATACTGTGAAACTTCCAAAATCCTAAAAAAAAAAAATTAGCTCAGAAGTACCCCAAGGAAAGCAACCAGCTTGGCTACTCAATTCTCAGACAACAAAAACATGCAACCTTTGGGCTGCAACCCTGCTTTGTGTAAGCACATCATATTCAAGAAATGTAAAAAGCTCACTCTCTGATCTTTTTCTCTGAGCCGTCTTGCCCTCCATCATAAACGCCCTTGGGGAGGTGCTGGATAAGGCCAATACGCTGAGCTATGCGGATCTGCTCCTCTTCTGTCAGCTGGGTGACCAGACGAGCCTGACTGGGTGTGGGGTGGTACATGGGCATGTGAGCCTGCTCCTGGAAGCATACATAGGGAAACAACAACATGAGACAACATACCACCCCAGTAGAGCACTTCGCTCTCAGACTGCTGGATTACTTGTAGTTCCTAGGATACTTAAGAATAGAATGGGAGGCAGAGCTTTCAGCTTTCAGGCCCCTCTTCTGTGGAACCAGCTTCCAGCTCTGATTCGAGAGACAGACACCCTCTCTATTTTTAAGATTAGGCTTAAAACCTTCCTTTTTGATAGAGCTTATAGTTAGGGCTGGATCAGGTGATCCTGAACCATCCCTTAGTTATGCTGCTATAGCCCTAGGCTGCTGGGGGGTTCCCGTGATGCACTGTTTCTTTTACTCACCATATTTTTACTCTGTTTATACTTTACTCTGTTTAATCATTC
>VUQK01012695.1:0-10370 GCA_015106715.1 Bujurquina vittata
GAACACAAGCGTCATTGAATGCCTAAAAAAATACAGCGGGCTTATTTTCTGGTTGGTATTTAGTGTCGATTAAGCCTTTAACAGTTGGTTTTGTCACAGTCCTGCTGTAACATCATGAGAGATGAATGTGTGTTTCTCCCAGGCAGAGAAAAAGTGTGACAGCTGCATTTAGGCCCACAGAGGGACGTCTGTTTGACTAAACAGCGGCTCTGCCTTATTTAAATGATATACGGAAATTAACACCATCATTTTGTCATTTTGATGTAGCTGAGCGCACAGGGATTGACAGTTAGGATGTGAACATAATAAGTGTTTAGTCCCACCCTGCAGAGCGTCTGATTTCTCGCTGAGAATTCATCTTGCCATGTTTTTAATGATGCTGCGGCTCCGAGCTGATCGTTTTTCCTGTTTGTTATTGTTCTGCCATTAGCTCTGCCGTGGCTTAATGTGTTCCCAGTTGCTTACAAACAAAATTTAAATGTCTCAAATACGACAAAACTAAAACAAAAAAATCCATGAAAGTAAGTTTTTGTATGTAGTCTAGGTTGAGTGGAAGGGATGACCTCTGAGCTTCCCGTTTTAATCAGCTAATAAATGGCGACTGTGAAATTAGATGAAATTCCTGTTATTATAAAAGAAAATGCAAAGATTGTGAGAGTGTGCAGATCCTGCTTTAATAATGATAATAATAATGTGAAGGAACGCATTTCGGTGAATTTAGGGTTGCTGCAGGTGTTTTCAGCCACTGTGATTAATTATCCCTCTGCTAGGCAGGTCTGCCCTGTTGGGAATTATGCGAGATCAAACATTATGTACTAATACTAACTTTAAAGATGTGAGTCATGTCAGGGGGAGGACAGGACATAATCATTGATAGTTTGTACCCATCAATGAAAATCTGGGAGAATAAGTGATAACAGCTGCGTTACCATGGCTGCACGGAGGCTTCAGGTGTGACGGGCTTGTCAATAATCCTTCCTGTTTCCAGTGTAGTTCAGGGACACCGTCCTCTCTTTTATCCTCATCAAATTCTCAGCTTGTTAGTGAGAAGAGCATTTCAGAGCAAAGTATCAGTTTTTGCTGTTGATGAGCAATCTTTGTCTTCTGTGCATATTGTATGAGTGTGCAGTGAAAGTATCTTTACAGCGATGTTATACACTCAGTGGGAATGAAGTTGTAACAGTTTTACTTGTCTTTGTGTTTTGTTTAACAGTGGCTTAAGATGTACGAGACACGTGAAAGAACGGTGCCTTTGGACACATTTTAAACATTAACAAATTTGGAAAAGCTGAAAAAAATATATATAATTCATTAAAAAGACGCAAGGTATGTTGGTTTGGAGACAGTGGCACTGACAAAAAGACAGGAGGCCGAGAGATGAAGATGCTGATGATTTTCATTGGGAGTGACCAGAAGGGACAGGATTAGGAATGCCTATATCAGACAGCTCAGGTTGAGTGGTTTGAAGACAAAGTTAGAGGCAAGTCTGAGGTGGTTTGGACATGTGCAGAGGAGGGATGCAGGATATATTGGACAAAGGATGTTGAAGATGGAGCTGCCAGGCAGGAGGAAGAGAGATTCATGGATGTAGCAACGGAGGACACGCAGAGGGCTGGTGTGACAGGGGAGAATACTTGTGATGGGGTGAGATGGAGACAGATGATCTGCTGTGGAGACACCTAAAGGGAGCAGCCAAAAGAAGATGAGTGTGTCACACACAGGGTGAAGATCTGTGAATTTCAATTTGAATTTGTCAGTCAGTCCAGCATCTTATTTGCTCGGATGGAATGTTGTAAATCACATGCTGAGAGGAGGGTGAATGCTGAGCACCCCGAGTTTGACTATTTTGAAGAAAAGAGAAAGAAAAAAGTATTTGCAGAGAGGGAGAAATTAAGTCCTCTTGCACTTTCATCAGGCCAGATTTTAAGTTTGGTCCTGGTTTCATAGCATTAATTGACAAAAGTTAGCATGCACTGTTAACGTGTTGGCATCGATTAGTGGTGTTTTAGCTCAGATGTATAGCCTCGCGACTGCTGAGTTCAGTCAGTGAAATAAAATGTGAACTAGTCCTAACCCAATTCAGCTGAGATTATATTTGTTTTAACTGTAGCTTATTTCTGTATAAAATATATAACTGTGAGCTCTGAGGGGCTCATTTCTGCAGACACCCTGTGTTTTTTTAAATACGTGGTGGCAATGTGTGATTTTTATTGCATTTATTACATTAAAAAAAAATACTATGTCCCACTGAGACACCCAAGGTAAAGCAAAGCATTTTTATTGCAAGTATTAGTCAAAGATACACTTCAAACTGAAGCAAAGCAACACTAAAAAGGCCAACAACCTATAAGAGAGAGAAACAAAAGAAGGACTATTAAAACCGAAAGGAATAGAACTGTTGGTACAACACAGCCTTTGCAAAATACAGACAGACATGGATGATCTGGTGGTGAAGGTTTAATGTATACATCAGTTTGCTGGTGCCTCACTCAGAGGTATCAGAGCTCAAGATCTTTACTTTGAAATAAGACTGACACAAGAGTGATGATGCATTGGAACAAAAAGGGTTTTTTTTGTATTTGAACAATCAGAGTACACAAAATGTTTTATGTCCTTGGCCACTCTCAAATATCTGCCTTCAAAACCATTAAGTGTATACAAGGTAAACGGCATCAGGAGCCTAATCTCTTCTGCGTTTTTTTGGTTTGAAGTCATTTTGGAATGCAAATGTAATGAAAACAGGTTCAACATCAGATAGCCACGGGAGTAAACATTTAATAAACCAAAGTGGATTTGGTTTAAAGGACAGAGGGCTTTCTCACTTTGGAACAAGTATGACAACACTCAAAGGTCAATGTCTCTGATCTTCCATCGGGGTGAGGGACAACCAACAGATAATAAAAACAAAAAAAAGAAATCACAACACAATTCATCCTTGGTTCATCATACAGGCACAGGTCTCTAATCCGGCACACTGGGGAACCCCCTGGTTCTCACAAGGCCTGGGTCAAACTGTTCAGTAGATCCTTCTTTGGATCAGTGACAATTACAGTGACAACCAATAAGCTTACAACATACAGGCAAGTGCGTAAAAATCTAATGGGTATATTAGCATATTCAGAATTCATGATATCCGAATCGCCCACAGGCAGTAGGCACTGCTCATCTGTTAACAGCAAATACCAAAAAGGGCTTCCAAAGGCAGTTTGACCCAGACCCGGTTCCTGTTCTGACATCAGTACAAATTAAACAGAGCAATTTTCGATCAGAGCACATCATAGTGCTCTACGTTGTGTAGCAATGTTAGTGGTTTACATAGGAAGTGAGAACACACGAGGATGCCGGTTGAAGAAATCAGGGCAGATCAAGTACGCAGGCTAGTTCTCTTGGTAGGCCACCCAACACAGACATTGCAAGGTCACACAGATTTCTGAATATTACGTAAGAACGCACTTAAGGCTGAGGCATGTGTTTTCCTGTGAAATGAGACCTGTTCCTGCGGTAAATTATTCTGGCACAAGAAAAACCGACAGACAAAGAGGAAAGAAGCGACGCCTACGCTAAAAAGAATTTCACTGTAATCCAAAGAGTTTCGCTTTTCCAACAGCTTTCCTTCTTCCCCCTGCCATTTTTTTTTTTAAATTTACTTTACACTCTACTACTTGCTCTATACTGGCTCAGGGAATTTTACTTGGCTAACGTACCAATTTAGCAGCTTGGGGTGAAAAGTCAGCTATTCGACACAAGTCAGTGTGGTTCAGAAATGGTTCCCTTCGTCAGAGATGAGCTGCAACATGTGGGGGCTGGCATTTGGCCTTCTCAGGTGGTGAGAGAAGAGTGGAGGGTTAAGAGATATTTAGAAAAGGAAGGAGGGGGAAGTTGACCTGTAAATATCGCCCAGAGCCTGACACGCCACTGAAACAAGTCAAATCCGCCTCCAGCCTTTGCTCCACCTTGCACCCCCCTCCATATTGTTGTGCTTGCGTGTCTAGGAGAATAAGGCGTCAACATGGAAGGGGAGGGGCTAAAGGCTTCTCCCTCCCGGCTCCACCCCCGCCATGCTGCAAAAATGATGCGGACACTCCAGCCGCTCGAACGCACTCAATAAATACACCATAAAATATTCCGCATATATATATTTCATATATATATATTTAAAGAACAACACATTTAAATAGGACAACAAAATAAAAGTCGGCTCAAGAACAATATTTCAAAATTGGATAAGTGTTAAGACAAAACAGAATATTTTTTACAGTTATACTTATTTTGAATCTAAAATAGTTACTGTATAAGAATATCGCAATCAGGCATTACTCAAGCATTATATGTCATAAAAGCAATTTGCAGTTTTCTTTCATGTAGTATAACATATGCAGCATACCAAGGTAAGTGAGGTGCAGTGTTTTTGTTTTTTTTTTTAGATTTCTTGTAATAGAAAGATTTCACCCCCTGGACTGAAAAGGTACCCACAGAACTACAGACCATACTCGGTTTTCAGTCGACACCCTACCGGCTTGAGACGAGGATACTGCTGGGCACACATTCCCTCCAACGGGGACAAGACACATGGCAGGGCATTGCTCCAAGATGAAAGAATGCCATGGGGCTGCTACTAGGGCTGGGCATCTTGAGAAAAGTCTCAATACTGACACTGGCTCTGTTCATTTCATTTCTGAACTAGATGTAAAAAAAAAACCAAAACAAAAAACTGACACTTTTCTGCCTCTTCACGCATGTTACTTTCTCTCAGTGCAAAAATCTAGTATTGTAAAAACTTCTGGGCTGCTTCGAAACTCCAATGTCAAAAAAACTAGGAGGTAATGATGAGTGATGTTCCTGACACCCAGCCCTAGCTGTAACAAAAGTGTCAAAAGTGGCAGTCCCGAAGAGAAAACCGCCACCTGAGAGCAGGCAGACTCTACCGAGCCAATAACAAAGTCACAAGAGCATGAGGCACATTTAATGACCGACTGCCTCGTTTGGTAACACACATCCCTACGTCGTCTCCTCGTTTATGCTGAGGTCTGGATCCCCTCCTCCTCCTCCTGAGCAGAAGGACGAAGGGGACTGGAGGGACAGAGACTGTGAGAGTGGCAGTCTCTAAAGTGCTGTGCTATGTTTGCCATTTGTGGGCTGGGCTGTGTCACACCACACTAGTGTCAGCTATGACCCCAACCACCCCCACGCCAGACTCCGCCAACCCACCCAAACACACATTCCACTGTACCAACACCATTGGTCCAAGACACTAAATGCACTAGAAAGCAAGAGCTCAACAACAAACCATTTACTTGGCATAATGTAGGCTTAATGTCTAAATACATGAAAAAGAAGTTTGCATTGCCATCTTAAAGGGAAAAAAAAAAACACATTTAAAGTGTGTGTGTGTGTGTGCGCGCGTGTGAAATGCAGCAACTGCTGCATTTCGGTGTGTTTTTGAAAAGGAGATTCTACGTCTTTGATTTTTACATTTTATCTTTCAATTTACAGCACCATCAAGAGGAAAGGCACTTTCTGTGGACTTTTTCTCGCTACCTTCCACTGCAAATAGAGAGCAACCAAAACGAGGAATACCGACTGAAGCCTCAAACCAGAATATACATTTACTTCAGTTAAGAATTGAGGCGCCGGCCTTTTAAAGTAAATTTGATAATTTCCTTCAGACAGCCGTCACTTTGCAGGTTAGATGTTCATTCACAGCGTTCAGAAATAGTTATCTTAGCAAGCCTAAGTGAGAGCTAAAGGGCACAGCCGCGAGATTACTGTACCGTTTGTTTAAATCAAATACACACAGTCATTTTTAGCTGAACGCTGAGGACAAACAAGACCTTTCCACTTTTATGTAGCACAGCTGTCTGTTGAAGAAAAATCGGCTGCATAAATAACATCTCGGTATCCCATTAAGCATTCGCTTCCACAGGCCCAAAAAGGTCTCTCTCATGGTTAGGTCATTTCTCTACTAGCTAATATTTGCAAAGCCGAGCTGATGACATTTCAAATGTAAGCGAGGCAAACACATTTGCTATGTAAACATGTGTTCAACTGCCCTCGAGGGTGTAGTCTATACACCACCTGAACATCTATTACAGACAGCAGAGATATAGTGAGTCAATCAGCCCACCACACACACACACACACACACACACCTTCCAACATAACCTGCCACACAAAGTTCTTGCTGATCAGCTTTGATTCCTTCCAAAACACGCGTGCGCGCGCACACACACACACACACACACCACCCACTCACTACAATGAATCACAGAACCCACTATATCCCTCAGTATTGTCCTTCAGCTTTAACCTTCCTTACACCTCGCTGGGGGATTGGATGAGATTGTACGGCCGTGGAATGTAGACCAAAGGGCGTAAATGTTTTCAACGAAAGGGAAAGAGAGCAAAAATAAGATAACAGGCTTTGTCACGTCGCAGATTTACCGCAAGGGTGCGTCTTTGTATTTGTGTGCACGTGAAGTGGCGGAGACCAGTGTGAAGAAAGCAACGGAGGTTGCAATCCAACATAAACCCCACACCCCCACACCCCCCCGGGCTTTAACACAAAGAAATGGAGAACTACTAAAACCTTGTTTCGCTATTCTTTGATCACGCACGTCTTTGAAATGGATCACCAAGACTTTCGAAAACCACTTGCCCATTCCTTTTTTCCGCTCTCCTCTTGATAAGGAACAGGCATCAGCACCAGTTCAAAGAAACCCGAGAAAATTCAAGAGCAGAAGCTCAAAATATCAATCGCCTTTTTTGTTCCTTATTCTGGTGTTTGTTGTCACAATAGGGTTGTAATTTCTTACAGTTTTTCTCAATTGCTAAGACATTAAGTCCCATTCTCTGAACCAAATGCTGTGTGTTCTGAACCCATTTACTCAATCATTCTTTTGGCAAAAGCTTTAAAAAAATATATATTTTTCAAATTGCTTTCTAATGTTTCTGTAGGTACTGTACACGTTAATCTGGAGATTTCACCTTTAAACACGTCCTCACTAAATGACATTTTCCCCGTGACACACTTAAAGAAAACAGCAAGTGGCAAATGTTAAAGCACAGATGCCACAGTTCACACTCTTTGCTCATATATTCCAGTTCATAGTATACACGCTGAATGGAGCATAGAGCTGACACTGATAACGATGAGGCAGAGCCGAAATGGACGAGAACTTAATTGACTTATTTATCAGAGAAGCAGGACCAAGAGCACCACGCAATCCTAACAGGAGCAGGATTTGAGGTGCCATTATAGCTCACCTGGTTGAGCAGGTTGACCTATTTACCAAACGCTACTTTACTGTTATGCGTTTGTCCCTGGATCCACAGACAGTGCAATAACTGTACTGCTTACAGTACTTACAGTGGATAAAATCTAAAATATTTAGAGTTGAGTTTGCTTATTTAAACACAGTTACTGCATTTTAAACAATTTTCCCCTGGAGCTACACAACCTGAACTTTCTATTTTTTGATGCAGCGTGTAATGACTGCTCAGCCTGGTGTCTGGCTTCGCGTATGATCTAAAAAAAAAACCCCAAAAAAACAACACTGTTTGGTTTGCAGCCACGTGTCTGATATTGCGAGAAAAGTCAGAGGTTTTGCAAACGTTGTTCAGTCGCGGATTTGAGAAAATGAGATCCTTTCAAGAAAAATGTCTTAGCAATTATGAAAAACTGCCACACAAAGGCTTTCAGGATACAGTATGTTCACGCCATCTCTTAGGAAAAACTTTTGTTTGATCATCTACAGAAAAAAAAAAAAAGGAAAAGAAATAAGCATTCAACAACTTGCAAGTTTTTTTCTCCAAACATCAAAGAAAGAGGCAGTTAAAGTCCACATCCCTATCAATAACAGTATGACAGTCCAAACACACAACTAGTTTCAACAACCCCACCACTGTTCACACATACACTATACGTTATACAGTGACACAGGTACAAGTCAACAGTCTATTGCAACAATAAAACTTTGTTATACCTTTTTTTTTTTAAACCATTACTTGTCATGATACATTTATTACTAAGATTAATAATTAGACTACATTTTTTTCTGTTAGCAAAAATAAGTGGTGTGCATTACATAATGTAAAATGTACAAATATACTTTCAATCTGGCTTTTTAAAAAGGCTTTCAGATACTAGTGAAATCACGAAGGCTCAAACCCACTGGCTTCCACGCTGAAAGGCTAGCCTGTGAAAGGCAGTTGAATGCAACAGCAGAGGCAGGAACACACGTTATACCTCAGGCAACGTCTGCCGTTGTACCGTTTACAAGTTCTCCAAGTAGATCTAACCCGAATAAAATCAGAAATTTATAACTCTCCTCCAACAACCACAGCAGTGGAACCTTCTCTTGTCCTTCAGTGAGTGAGGTTTACAGTCCCCACCACTCCCCCACCTAATCCGCCTGCTTATTTAGAGTCTCGTATTGAGGTCCAGCTTCAAATTCTAATTCAGAGTAGCACCACGCCTGTGTTCAGTCCTGAAACACATGCTTCTTTTAGTGCAGATAACTTTTTAAAAACAAAACAAAAAAAAACACCCCACACAAACTTCAGGTCATCAGCGGAAGAGCTCTGTGGCGACCCATTACGCAGATAAACGCTTCACACCAACAATCGGCTGCACATCTGCAAATGTTGGTCATCCACTTCACTCCTCAGCTTTGTTCTGAAGCCAGTCCCAACTTCAAGCCGGCCACGCGGGCGGGAATTAAACCCAGGATTGGATTTAGGATGTCAATCTAAAGACAGTTTGTGAGAAGGCTAACTCCGTGCCCACGAAGCCGGCCCATCCCTTACAAACACACTGTAGCAGCTGGATTCATGTCTGGTGAATATTAGGCAAAAAGACAACTTGGTCTACTTTGCTTGAATGCTGCTCCAAAGCAAAGCCAACAGCTAACACTGCTGTACAGACAAATACAATAAATATATTGATCTTAGGTTGATTTGAATGAGATGTATAGAAAAGTCAGTAGACTGTTGTTGAGAAGAATAAGAGGCATCGGGTGAAACGTTCTTGCGTCACACTGTCTCACGGTGTCCATTGGTTGGTGTAAGCTCTTTGATCATTGTACCCCACTGAAACAAGTTACTTCCAACAGGCACTTGAATACCACCTCTTTATGGCCTTTATACCTCCACTTTGCTGCCGTCAAGTGAAAAGCTTTGTTATTCTTAGAAATTAAGAAAATTCAATCTCATTCGCAAAACTGACGATCAGGAATTGTAAAATCATGCCCACTGATCCGAAAGTATTCTCAAACCACGGAGACGCACAAAGTCCTTCAGTTCAAGTAAAAACATGAAAATCACCAAAACTGCAGTTGCACCATTATTTTTTTTTTTTTGCCCAACAGCACGGGCAAACTCATAAAACATGCAGATCCATCCGCTCACGGAGGCGCAACACATGAAAGTGCCTTGCAAGTGGCAAACTTTTCTCCTTCCAAGGACACTCGCTTTCAAATGAAATATGTAACTGTACTTTTGAGTCGTTTATGTCCCCTAAAATCCTCTTCCCTTCGTTCGACTGATTATTGCACAAGAGGAAACCATCGACATCATCTGTAGTTAGCCACCGTCTTCAACGCAAGGGGGAAAGGCAAGATAAAGCACTGAGAGAAATGAATGCATGGCAATAAAAAACAAAAGCTAACATGATTAAATCCTTTTCTTTCTTTTTTTTTAAAGAATTAGATACTTAAATTGTTTCACATAATGTAGAAGAAACATATCAACCGGACTCAAACAACAGTGTTATACTTCAAATACAATCCATGGATGGCTGCAACTCAGCAAACTGATACATCAGCCAATATAAACTGCCCCGTTTAAATGTGACAACTGTCAGAAACAAAACTGATCTGAGATCACAAAAACAGCTCCTCCTTGTGACTTTTAAGGGGCATTTATACCTCATCGCCAATAGGTGGCAGTGTGCTCAAAAGAACAGCTCTATACAGGTGGTGATAATCACACACTTAGTGAAAAGTGACAAACAAGAAAGGAAACAAGAGGAAAAATAAAAAAGCTGGGAGGACCTCTGATCAATGAAACGATACTCCAAAATAAATCAGACTCCTCTTAATAACTCCAAAGTCTGACTTCTTTTTTTTTCTCTGCTCCCAAATTTGAAAAAAATGGAGGAAAAAAAAAAATCAAGAACAAATTACAGTAAAACTGATAGAATGTAAAAGTGCTGCTGCTCAAATTGACTTGAGGTACTGAAGAAGGCAAACAAGCAGATTTAACAAAGACTGTGCCAAAGAAAAGTAGAAAAACAGCCACAAACGAGGCCACAAGGAAAGGAAACAACCAGAAGACAAACAGGTAGGAGGGGTAATGAAAAAAAAAGGGGGGGG
>VUQK01012697.1:0-13921 GCA_015106715.1 Bujurquina vittata
ACAGGGCATTGGAGCCAGCTGCCAGCCAAAACAGTTCGCTGATAGTGATGTACGTGTGTCAGCGATCTCTGGAGTCCAGCACACAAATCACAAGGAGAGGGGAGGGGGGAAGAGCATCCAGTACACCCTGACCCAGAGAGATGAAGATTGGCAGCCTCAAGGCCGGCTGGGGGAGCCGAACTCTGATAATGCAGGTGTTCTCTTGGGACAGGCTGCTTGTTTTTTCCAAACCGCCTTCAGTCCACTGTAGCCCATTTTAATCCAATTGTCCGAATTATTGTGTCATACCGTTGCTATGCAGAGCCATACGTTCTCTCCAGGTGTAATCCTTGTCACACCTGCGGGCACATACTCAGCTAGACTATACGTCCAGCCTGCGGCCCCAGGTTTTGAGTCAGAGTCTGTACAGATCTGCAAAGCCCCTCCAATTGGACTTGCATTCTCTGCAGGTGACGAGCTGCAATCCAGATTTTCTTGATTTCTTGAAAATGCGATCAATGGTGTTGAGGGCCCAGCTCGCAAGATCCATAGCTTGATTTTATTCTTGTTTCGTCAGTGTGTACGTGAGGCTCTTCAGCAGCGGCAGCAAGCAGGGAAAAAAGGTCAGGGCAGGAGAGAGATAGATGCGACCGTCCCCTTCGAGAGCAGAGCTCTTTGTTTGTTGACTGGTATTTTTACATGTTAATTCAAAATCCAACTGACATGTTAAACATCAGAGTCACAGAGAAACCTCGTGTTCTCTGAGGTAAAGTTTGCAATTTTTTGCTTTTTGTCAATGGATTCTGGTGGGATTAAGGAGAAAAGCATAGTGGGTTTGGTAAAATATCAAAAAGACCTGTGCGAAAGCAAGTAAAGCAATGAAAACACTTTAAACGTTGCCTACAATGAACAGTGTGACACTTAAAAATCTTCCTATCACTTGAAGAACTCAAAGCCCAGTGAATTATTTTAGCTGATGAATAGAAATCCTGCTGTTGTCTATCGAGGCTAATGTGGCTAATGTAATTATTAGCTTTGTTCACATGCACACAGGTCAGAGCTAGGGGAAATGTAACTTTAAACTATGGAAATCGTCAATTTAAAACCAAACAGAGAATGAGTCTCTCTCTCTCTCTCTGCTGTGTGTGTGTGTGTGTGTGCGTGTGTGTGTGTGTGTGTGTGTGTATGTGTGTGTGTGCGCGCACGTGTGTGCATGTGTGTTAGGTTCTGTTCATGTTGCTTTATGTGCTTCAGCGCAGTTAAACTCAGCTGGCTTTCTGCTAGCTTGTAACATCTGTTTCTTTCTCTCGCTGCACTCACTGTTACTGAGAAGCACTTTCTGAGGACATGTGAGACTAATGTAAGTCATTAGTATCAAGTGGTAGAATAAGGGACCTTTAAATTGCATCCACAGTCTTGCTGACATTTGCAGTAAATAATATTTGCGTATGACTGAAAGTTTTGGGCCATGCCTTATAATCTTTAAATAGGGGTCTCTTCAGTCTGATTTCCACAAGTGTATTAAATCAGTCTGTCTTTACAAACATTAGTGAGAAAACTGCTCATTCTGGATACTTTACTGGACTGAAGCATGGTACACTAATAGAATACCACCAGTGCAACAAATCAGTTTTCTTCACTTCCAGATGTTCTGCAATCAACTGTATGTGGTAGAAGTCCAAACTTCCTCTAACATTAACATCAGCAAAAAAACTGTGCACCAGGAGCTTCATGGCTTATGTCTGCATGGTCGACCAGCTCCTGTAGGTGTAATGTGTAGGTGACCAAGTACTTTGGGCACCATATTTGTCCATATACTCTATTAGTTTATATACCGTTTGTTGAAAACATTAATCTGATGTAAAGTTGTCCTTGCTTTTTTAACCTGGTTGTGGTTTAAATAACTAAATAGACCACCACATTGGAGCGATGGGTTTCTGTGTGTGGCTGTAAGGTGTATGATCTCATTCTATATAATATGCTGTAGAGGTCCAGCTCAGGTTTAATGCCTTCACTTCATTTTAATCAATAGTTTCATATCTACAGCACCTAATTTGTAAGTGGAAAGGCAAACAAAATGTTGCCCTGATGTAATTGTCCATCATTTTAAAATCCACCTACAAATATGAAATAATAAATGTGCAGTTCAGTTAGACACATCTCTGCCTGCCTAGAAACGCAGATGCATGCACAGTGCAAGTTAATTCATGGCTGTCTGTGCCAGTGCTTCATTACCAAACAAATCGGAAGCGGCATCTGCAGATCTGCTGATGCAGAAACAGCTGGAGATGACAGGAATGATGGATGGAATAGAAGCGTGTAGGGGGTTAGAAAACGTACAGAGAGCAGGCTGGAATATGGCAGGTATAAGTGCTAAAAAATAAAGATGGAGGTGTAAAACAGAAATGTAAAGAGAAAGAAACCTGTATCACTGCCAACAATGAAAACCCCAATGGAAATACTTTAATAATAAAAAAAGAAAGTTTCCCAGTGAGGAAAGAAGGTTACTTATATTTTTATCCCAGAATGAATGAAAAAAAGTGTCTTGACAAGACGTGCTTCAGGAATGGAAAATGTAATAGTATTTCTGAATTGACAGGAAACAGGTACAATTTTCTGGGGTTCATTTGCTTTGCTGTCATGAAACCTGTTCGGTCCAAAGAGAGCAGGCTGAAAGCTTTTCTCTGTCACTGGAACAGCATGAAAAAGCAAAGATTACTGCAGACGTTTTGTCACAGGAGTCATGTATTGACTGTTTCAGTAATAAAACAGATGTGTATTGATGGCGAGGCTCAGTCTTCTCGTTAGCCGTGTCATCTATTATGGTTACCACTTGATGTATTGACTCTTAGGTCAGTGTGCGGTGCACTCCGAAGTGCTGTAGGGAATCTAAGATCACACATGAAGATTCTGGTGACATATATAAAATGCTGTTAGTGAAAAAGTTGGGATAATGTGTAAAATGCAAAAGAAACAGAATAAACTTATAATGATTTAAAATCTATATTAAACTAACAAAAAAAGAGCATGTGGCTAAATCAAAACCCAACTCTAACCATAGACAGGTTACTAATGTCCTGGCTGATGGTAAGATTGACATGATTCTGCAGTGGACATCCAGACAGATCCAGAAAGGCAGCCACCCGCTCTGGGGTTTAGTGAACTTAAGGTGGACTGAGGCAAACTGGAAAGCTGTGCTGTGGTGTAATGAATTGAACTTTTTTTGGAAATCATAAAGACTGTGTCCTTGCATGTTCAGCCTTCAGAACAGATTCAGTATTATCAGACCCAGCCAAGTGTTCTCCATCTCTGTCTGCCACACCATTTCTCTTCTATCTTCACCCTTGCTCTGAAGACACAATGCAGACTTTTTTTTAACCTGTAAAATACAAAGAATAGCATCACAATGTCACTACACTGGAGAACGTTAACAATCCAGTCATTTTCCACCCAATAACAGTTTCCACAGTAAAGCTCAGGTAATGTCCCTGCTAGTGGTCCCATTGCGTGCTGCTGTGATTGACTGAGGGTAATTTCCAAAGCTACATGTACTGGAGATTTGTATCCACACTAGCAACAGTTTTACTGTCTTCAGAACTCATATATTGTTTTTCCACTTCTGTGACCTGCACTGTTGAACCTTCCTAAAGTATTAACATATTTACCTGATTAGCGTTATTTGTTTCCAGCCTCACAGTGCAGATCTCAAGAGTCTACTTACTGGAGAACATAAGCTTTGCCAGCATGCATAATCAGGTTTAGAAATTATATTTTATGCAGCTGCTAAAGCTGATTTATTTTCTGTTGGAACAGAGTGGCACTAATTCTTTTTTTTCTTACTAAGTCACACTTTTGCCTCATCCATCACTCCTCTGTGAAACTGCCACATCCGCATGCTTGTTCTGTTCTGCAGCATCTCCCAATCACTACTCTATCAACCTGTCATAAAGTTTGAATGGAGAAGATGATTCTGGAAGGAAATAAATATACCAAATAAATATACATAGCATATTAAAAAAAATAATGGTATTCATGAAGCCAGATGACACAAATCCGTTAAACTACAGGCTTTTCTTAAAAACATAAAGGCCCGGATGACTTGAGGTTGATGTACTCAGCCCTAAATATCTTAGAAACATGGTATCTAACAAAATCCTTATTCTGGATGGCATTACCTTGGTCTCCAGCAGTACTGTGAGGAACCTGGTAAGCATTTTTGATCAGAAAATGTCCTTTAATGCACAGATTAAACAAATGTGTAGGACTGCTTTCATTCATTTATGCAATATTGCTAAAATTAGAAACACCCTGTCTCAGAGTGATGTTGAAATCATAGTTTATGCATTTATTACTTTTAGGCTGGACGACTGTAATTCATCATTATCAGGTCACTCTAAAAGCTCCCTGAAAAGCCTTCAGTTGCTCCAACATGCTGCAGTGAGAGTTCTAAGAAACTGTTCAAAAGTAAAATGTACCTCTTAAACCTCTGAGATTAAAGTCAACATTGGTGATAACCTTAACTCTATATATTTTGGAGGAAGACCAACATTTTTCTGTGGAAATATTATATAAATAGTATTTTGATGTTGTTCCCTGTTTGTCACAAGTTGACAGAATGAAAAAAAAAAACATATTCTGATTGCCTAGGGTTAGAGTTAAGGTTATTAGGGTTGGAGTGACTGATGACTTACATCTCAGAGGCTGAGTATACATCCTTTAAATAATAAAAAAAAAAAAAGAAAACAAGTCTTAGTAGTCTTTGCCAAGTTTGTGTCTTATTCCATCTGCCAACAGAGATCCTTTTTTAAATCTCTGAAATGATACAGATGATGGTACCTGGCTCAAAAATCCATTATTTGATTTTGGTGTCCATAACAGAAGAGGATGGGTGGATGGAAGGATGGGAAATAAAACTTGTCAGGAACTGGTTCAAAATTTGGTGTTTTCTTATTGTATTGTTGTGTTATGTATTGAAGAAAACTGTTTGAACCATAAAATATTCATCAAATCTACACACTCAGCAAAAAGTTATTGAAAAGACGCTGAAAACATAACTATGGCATGACATCTAAACAACACTGACATTCGATAAAAAATTTGGAAATATATATATATGTCATCTGTTTCTCTTCAGCATCTGTACAGACACCTCTGACTCAATTAAAAACCAGAACCTTTCTTTATTATTGTGAACCACTGCACCCCTATGCCACACCAACATGTCAATAATCAGTTTAACTGCTTGCAGGTTCTGGAGGTTCTCCATGCACAGAATGAGTCACGACCGCATGAAAAATATTGTTTACATGTAGATATAAATGAATGTCATGAATTTACTTTTACATTTCAAAAATTATTGTCTAATGATGGTAACCCATGGATGTTGTATGGCTGTCTATTTGCAACGTCCAGATGTGAAATCCACTTAAAACCAGATTTAGTCCTTTTTCAGACGACATTCCAGTGTCCCAAAAACCTCCTTTTTTGACCAAATTTAGTCATAAGATAACATCAAATACTGTTGGACGGGTTCAGCCCACAAAACATCCACTGAAGTCTGGTGCTTGCTAGTACTGATTATGTCATGATCCAGAGCTTTAGTTTTGATTATTATTATAGGCTCAGTTTTGTTGCTGTTGGGTTCTATGATGGTTTCTGTGATTGTTTCTGTAACACAATAATAATTGTGTTCTATTACAATTAACAATTATTACTCAGTTTTGAGTTCATTCATGTTTTAGTATTTACTGTAGCCTCCATAGTGTCTCATTTATCTTGTTCTCATCTCTGTTCAGTGTGCCCCTTTTCTTGCCCCATGTGTTTGGTGCTGTTAGTTTTATTTCTCATAGTTTTGGGGCATGTTCCAATAGCCCATGTTGCTTAGGATGGTTCCTATCTGAGAGAAGTGACCTCAAAGTATCTGCGTAGTGGCCATAATTAGAGCTTTTCTAATTCTCCAAATACTAAGACAAGGAGCTTCTGTGCATCCTTTATTGCCTCCTTTAGCATAAGATACAACGGAACCATACTTCATGAAAGAAGAGGAGAAAATGTGTCCCAGTATTGATAGCAACACATCAGGCCATTCCTGAACACAATCAACAAACCTGACAAAGTGGTGCACATCATGCAAATGTTAATTATAATTTTATTTTCCATTTAATGTGCAAATTTCTTTAGAATTTTTAACAACAGGCTGTTCAGAATATAGAGGTTAGATGGCTTCCGGGAATACGGGATTCTGTATTAAGAACAGCAAGAATAACTTTAGATCCTGGTATCAAAGCGGTATGCCCTAAAGATCCAGGGTCACTTCAACACCAACAGCCCCCAGCAGATGTGGGCTGGCATTAGGAGCATCATAGACACAGAAGGAAAGGTGCTGGATGTTCCAGGGACCCATCTCTACCTGATGTCCTTAACACAGCATCATATCAACGTGCATGACCGTGTGGTATGGGAACCATTCCGCTGCAGAAAGGAAAGCTCTGCAGAGGGTGATCAAGTCTGCATAGAAGATCACCGGCAGCAGTTTCAATGTCAAAAATGCAGGAGCAGGCCTGCCAGCATTATTGGAGACCCCACCCTGCCCACAGACTATTCTCCCCACTCCCCTCAGGTCATAAATTACACAACTTCAGAGTCAGGTCAACTAGACTGCAAAACACCTGAAGCCGTCATACTCAGAAACTCTGCTCTTCTAAGATCAGATCACTAAAAAATTTTATGTGCAATAAAAGCACTATCTTTTGCAGTGCGGTATTCAAGTACCACATAACAATTTGAACTGCTCAGGTACCAGATCAGTATTTTCTTTTTCTTTATATAGTTGGTTATTTATTCTATTTTCTTGCCAAGTTGTTGCCTTGTATGAAGAATGTAGATTTACATAAACTCTCTAAATCCAGATTATGTTAACAGATCAAAGTGTGTTCAAGGCTCTGTTTTGGTTCACAGAAATTCTGACCAAGGAGGGGAGAGTTGGCTCACACTGGCTCACTAAACAGGTAAATATGAGAAAAAAGGTATATTTAATATCATTTTCAAGGCTCTGGGACAGATTTATTAAATTGGGGAAAATTATTGTGATGATGCAACCACAGGATGATCTAAACATTGTTCTATAATTTATATACAAAGACCCAGGCACTACACTTCAGTAATTAGTAACCAGCGTTCTGCCAAGAGCAGCTCAAAAGGTGGCTCCAAAACAATGAGAGAGCTTGAAGGACAGAGTGATGTGGTGCTACTAACCAAAATAATACAGTGTAAGCTCAGGTTTTTACATTTGTGCCCCTCTCTTAAAATAGTGTGGCAATTCAAATCAATGAGAGGAGGCTGAGGGAGCATCAATATGTTTTTGATATAAAGGATAACTTCTAATTGATATTGCTGGGACGTGTGAGGTTCTGACGACTGAGATGTAGGTGAAGGACAGGATTTATCCAGAGCAGAGCGGCATTATTGCTAACTACTCCACCATGTAAACTTGAACTGTGTGTGTAACAGCTGTGCGGTGTGCAAAAGAACACTAAACAGCATTTCCTGTCAGATCCTGAGCCTTCTGTGTGTTAATGAAGATGCTGCTACTGTGACACGTGTGCAAATGCATGCATCACTCTTTTTTTTTTGCTCACTGCAACATTCAGACATTAATGAAACACACTGGCAAACTCCCTTTAATAGCTGCATTTTGACAGACATTTCACTTTTGTTTGTCAGGTCAGTAGAGAGAGAAGTCGCTCGAGTGCAGACTGCTGAGAAAAAAAAAACCACCTCAGTTCCAATTATTAATGAGCAGCTGAAATAAGAAGGGCTTAGTGGGTCCTTTTCCTATCCCTTACATGACAGGATAATTATAATAATATTGATTGTATTTTCAATCTGGACTTGCTAAGAATCCATGTATTTTGAAAATTTATTTAAAAAATGCTTAAGGCTTTTGTGTTAACATATTCCAACAGTTATTTTTAAATATGTCTACCAAGTGCTAAAAGAATAAAATGCCCTAGCAGATACTCAACCTGTGCACTGACTGAAGCCACTCACTCAGAAAAACTCTTTCACCCCACAGTTCATTCACTTCATAGACATAGACTGGAAGCAATAATGATTCCTTTGTTCTGCTCTTTAAAAATGCAGAGAAACTATTACTGTTTCAAAGAATTCAACTTTCTTATCGTTGCATGTATCAAAAGCTTAGAAGATTGGTTGTCTTTTGTTTTACAATGCAGAAAAATGGTCAGTAACGTTCTTTATTCTAATGCCTCAGACGTGGTGCACTCAAGGGCAGAAACAACATACAGTTGTGGTCAGAAGTTTACATACAATGTTATTTGGGGCTTTTTTGATTTTCTTTTTTAATTTCTTTGTTGTTCTTTGTTCTTTTTCCAGACTGGAATAATTGTGCAACATACACCTTATAAAAGAAAAAGAAAAAAAGTGAACGACATTGAGTTTATTTGGGATTTTCTCACAGGCTCATATATATTCATACCGTCACTTGAATCTGTTTATAAGCAGTGGTGGGTGTTCTACCATTAACATCTATCTAGGGATCATGATTGACTACAACTGGGAGTTTCACTTTAATAGCATAAAAGGGATTTGTTTGACAGCGCTCATTGGACTGACCAATAATCAGAACAATGGGAAAGTCCAAATGACTCCAGGAAAAGGGTCAGAAAAAGAACTGTAGAGTTGCACAGGGCAGGAAGGAAGATGCAGTTATTTCTAAAGAACTGCAGAATCCAAGATAATCTGTTCAAAATTGTACGTAAACACAAGTTAATCAAATGCGTCACAACTTTTCCAAGATCTGGAAGAAGACCCAAATTTTCACCCTCAGATGAGAGGAAATTGGTTGGGATGTTCAGAACCAACCCAGGAACCCCCAAGGCTCAAGCCTGCCATGAACTGTAAACTGCTGGAACACCAGCATCACTGTTCACAGCAAAGCAAGGTTTACATCACCATGGACTGAGAGGTTGCTGGCCAAGAAAAATTGACACCTTCAAGCTTGACTTCAGTAAATATCAAAAGTGGTCCAAGGAGGGAAGTGGTGAACCAGCAACAGGGTCATCGGTGGCTAAGGCTCACTGATACACATGGGGAGTGAAGGCTGGCCTGTGCAGTCCAGTCCAATTGATGAACTACTGTAGCTCAAATTGCTAAAAAGGTTAATAGACATTTCTCGTAGAAAGGTAAATTAACAGCTTTTTTTGTATGGGGCTGGATAGCAGCAGGTCAGTCAGGGCGCCTAGGCTGACCCCTATCCACTGCCAAAAGTGCTAATAATGAAGACGTGAGGATCAGAACTGAACCATGAAGCAATGGAAGAAGGCGACCTGGTCTGATGGATCACATTTTCTTTTAGATCACTTGGATGGCCTGGTGCATATGTGTTACCTACCAGGGGAACCTGGCACCAGGATGCACTATGGGAGGAAGGGAAGTTGGCGGAGGCGGTGTGATGGTTTGGGCAATGTTCTACTGGAAAACCTTGGGTCTTGCATCTACGTGGATGTTACTTTGACATGCAACGCCCACCTAAGAATTGTTTGCAGACCCTGTTCACCCTTTCATGAAAACAGTATTCCTCAGTGAATGCAGCCTCTCTCAGCAGGATAATATGCCATGCCACAGAACAAAAATGGTTCAGGAATGGTTTTAGGAGCACAACAAGTTTGAGATCTTGGAAAAGTTGTGACACATTTGATTAACTTGTGTTTACGTACAATTTTGAAGTTTGAGGTGTTGACCTGGCCTCCAAATTTCCCAGATCTCAATCTAATCGAGCATCATATTCCTAGACGGGCTCCCATCCAAGTACTAAAAAGGCCCAACCACTGTAGCTTGTACAAGTATCTATGACACTAGTTTCCCCCAATTTAGGCACTCTGGTTATCTGAGACATTCTTCATATTTGGCTATTTACTTTGTAAATGTTTCTATATTAATGAGCTAGTTTGCTAACTGTATTTTTTAGTTCGACATGCTTGATTTATCCAAATTCTCTGGTCTGTCAAATGTCCACAACTGTTGCATTTGCTGAATTTGAAATGAAGATTTTTGTGCCCATTGCTACAATTATAATGAAAATATGAATTTTGGCTGTTTTACATCCTGATGTGACTGGGCTTTGTGGTTACTGTTTTGTTTTTGGGTTTTTTTTAATTATTATTTAGGAATTAAAACTATGTTAAAATATTTGCTGGAGGTGGATCAAGTCTTGGACTAGAAAGAAATGAGGCTGCCCATCCAAGGAAAACAACTTCTATGACTGACCCTATAATGTCCCTGTCAAATGATGGTTTTATAGATTATGAGTGACAGAACTATACAACCTCATGGGTCTGACAATTTGACTAACATTTTGGTGCTGATAAACAAGACCACTGTTTCCATCCTGCTTCTTTTCAACAGTCAGCATCAGTTGCTTTGGTTGCTATAAACCATCAACATTATATTTTTGATGTAATGATAACATCATGTGTTGAATTTAGGTTGAAGAAACAATTATTATATTTTTTCACAGCTTGTGTAAGATAACATTGAAATTACCTTGATTTATGTGGCTTCTAAACTATGACAGATTCCCTCGTCTCCCAAAGTTTTGAACTCATCCAGTTGCAACAGAAGAAAGGATGTGGCAGCTGTTGCCATGAGTCACCTAATTTAATACAGTTCTTCTAATGTGTCTCCATGGTTATGGAAGTTAGGTAGCCATCAGGTTAAAAGTAAAATGGTCCCCTTTGAAATTCGTTAGCAGTCATCATGGCAGCTCCTTTGTTCAACTGAATTTAGCTCTTATTAGGCTCTGACGTGGATGTACGTGCTTCCTCTAAGATGAGCACACGTTCATGCTCTGCTGATTCATGCTGCGTACGGTGCACAATCCTAACAGAAATAATGGTTTAAAATGTGCCCTCAGAGAAAGCAA
Organism: Bujurquina vittata; assembly: GCA_015106715.1. Classification (NCBI taxonomy): domain Eukaryota; kingdom Metazoa; phylum Chordata; class Actinopteri; order Cichliformes; family Cichlidae; genus Bujurquina; species Bujurquina vittata. The sequence continues at coordinate 10,922 of VUQK01012697.1, forward strand.
CACTTTTCCTTGGCTTGGTTCTTGGGCAGTGCTATATTTCTTATTGGTGTCCCAAGCTGACAGAATTTTAAAAAAGCTCCTCTGATGTTTGTGCTTCAATAATTTTGCTCCATCTTATGTCATATTACTGCAGCAGCTGCCAGAAAGAGGCTCTCACCTCTCAGACTTGTCTGTGAAGCGCTGACTTGGGAATGAAAAGATGGCTGTGAAGCCTATAAGCCAGGCCTCTCACCACTTTAAACTACCAGTTCACCACTTACATCCACTGCAGCGCAATTCTACTCAGACAATTTCCACTGAAAGCTACAGTTCAGGACACATATTTTCTTCTCAGTGAAAGCATCAGGACGGATCCCATGCCTGTTTTCATGTCTGCTGTGTTGAAATAGTTTATTGAACTGAACGAATCTCTTCTTCTACTTGGGTGGCTGCAACTCACGCCCCATTGAAACTCATGTCTTGTTTTTTCAGTGGTGCCGAACTCATTGGGGTAAATGCAGATTGGAGGTTGAACTGTACAAACATTTCTGGAGGGCAAAGTTGTTTCAGAAGCATAAATAATCTCATTGAGTGTGACAAAACTCAGTGGGCAAAACCAAAGAAACACTGTTTTGTGGCCAAATACTGTAACATTATACAGGAGACAGCAAGCAACTGGAAAACAAAACGAAATATCATTTTATTTAATTTCATTTAGCCTGACGCTGTCTTCATCTGAGTCAGTTTCTGTTAGTGGAAAAACTCATTTTTTGTGTTTTGCCCTAACCAATCAGTTGTAAGTATTGCAGCCTACCTGTAGAAGTCATTTTCGGTCCACCTGGCTTAATAGCAAGAGCCGAAAAATGTTTTCTTAGTTTCTAGCACAATCAGAGCAGAACTGTAAACTCTGTTTCATTGCCACCTTCACTCTGATACTGCATCCACCGTAGCAAATTTCCAGTGACATTGGATTTCTTCTAATCAGTCACAGAACACGTGTATCTGCCTGACTCTAACACCTATTGAGGTCAAAACTGATGTCAACATGCTAAATAAACTGGAATTTTAAGAATCACTCTTTTTATGCACCACTCTGCACTTAATTACGAGTTATTATTAATCTCTGTCTCTCTTCTACATCATGTCTTTTGTCCTGTCTCTCTCCCCTCAGCCCCAACCGGTCACACTGGATGACTGCCCCTCCCTGAGCCTGGTTCTGCTGGATGTTTCTTCCTGTTAAAAGGGAGTTTTTCCCTCCCACTGTTGCCAAGTGGTTGCTCATAGGGTTTGTTTTGACTGTTGGGTTTTCTCTGTAATTAGCTGCGACTTCTTTGTTTTTCCAAATAGATATTTTCAATGACGTTAATGAGCAAGAAAAATTCTTGCGAAACCAAGAAATGCTCAAGGAGAAGGCTGTGCAGCCAGCTAGAATTCTTGAAATGCAAGAAATAAGAATAAGGCTTTTTGGATTTTGAATTTCCGAGGGAACCGTTGCTGTAATCAGTTATGCAGTGTCACTTGTCACTGCTAGAGTAAACATACACTTTTAGTCTGATTACAGCGTATTTGGCAAGAATATATTAACTAGAAACTTACATAGCATTGACGTAAGCTGACAGAAAGTACATCCAACTGTATGAGCACTGCTGACAGTACACATAATGTACACTGTTGTAGTGTCAAAGGCACAAAACAGACTGCACTGTACTGCTCTCTAGTCTCTAAGCTGTACTGTTGTCTGACAGTGTAGTAGTAATTGTGCCTATGGCTGCTATTTGTGAGAATTGATTGCTATATGGAACGTAATTTTCTAACCTATATAAATCATATCTGGAGTGTCCAGTGTTGCTCTGATTTGATGGATATGGTGCATATGGACATGACAGATGGTGCATTTTTTTGTAGACTTGATCAGCAGTGCACAGTACGTAAAGACCTACACCTAAATCAGGCCTGACACTACGATAAATATTATGTTTGACTCAATTTTAAAAGTGAGTTCAAATTAAGGGTTTTATCAGAAGTATAAAATTCTCCACAATCTGTGTATCCATCTGTTTTCTTCAGCTTATCTGGGCCCAGGTTATTGGGGCAGACGTCAAAGCAGAGAAACCCAAATGTCGGTCTAGTCGTGTCTGACCTTCTTTACTGTGCAGCTTTGTTGATTTGATGAAGGCCCAGCTGGGAAAACCACGTCTTTTGGTAATGCTAATGTTCAGGTTTCGGACAGGGAAGGCAGAAAGAGGAGCAAAAGAAGCCATCTATGTCTACTGTTAACAACCATCAACAGAGGAGGTGGCTTGCAACACCAGCTGTTGTACATGCACAGTACAGTCATGAGATCTCTTGCTAGGTGCAATTGCAACCATAAATTCATCAGGACAATCTTTACTAAGGTCAAAAGCATTTTGTTTAGAAAGAATGCAGAAAGAATCACACTAACACTTGCTCATTTTCACTGAGGTATTTGTGGCACTGATGGCAATGATCTTTTTGTTTTTTTGCTATTTGTTCATAAAGCATATATTTATGGCAGGGTTGAGTCTGGGTTTTCTTTTTTCTTTACTTCTCCCCTCTCTCCTCCTCTTCTTTTGTTTTCCCGTTGAGAGTCAGGTTGAGCTGCTGGGTTTGCACTAATTTGCTGACCCACCTGTAGGGGGAGTCTTCCTGCTCAAGCCATCTTTTCTGCCCCTGTCCTGAATGGAGCAATCAAGTTCAAGGCTGGATGGTCATTGTTGTCACCAATATGGTGATAGTTAGGCCCTCCGTGCTCCTGTACCTGTTTGTAAGTTTATTCTGCAACCTAGTTTCTCGGGCACCTTTCTAGTTACCACCTTGAAGTTCATTCTGGAAATCTGTGTGTCAGACTGAACTGTGGAACTACAATTACTACCAGGAAAGTTAGTCACTTTGCCCCAGAGCCACAGCATTTGGATCTATGTCGTTTTCTTTGTTGTAGTTTTTTCCACCCACCTTGTGTTCTTATACCACACACTGGAATGTTTCAGAAGTGGGATGTTT
>VUQK01012704.1:0-10623 GCA_015106715.1 Bujurquina vittata
GTGTAATAAAAACTTGACAAAGATACAGTTTAAAGGAATATATGCAACAACTAACTGTTCACAAGACAGCAGCACTACGTGCTAAATGTGCGTGATATTAAGGACACACATGAACATCAACAAGAAGAAACAAAGTATGAACTCCAAAACTCAATGAATTCACAATAAACTCTACAACAAACTTCAGCCTCAGTGCAGCAGATCATCAACACCTACATGTGGTGTTTGACAAAAACAAACTCTTTGATGGAGTCAAAGGTTTCTCCGCGCATGCCAGGTCACCTCGTAGGATCAGAGCGGTTTCTGTAGCTGCTCTCTCTGCAGACCGCTGCCATTACTTTAAGGACCACCGGGTGAGCGCACGTACGCACATGCACGTGCACGCACGCAGTTCCCCGATGGCGCTCCCAGCTTAAACCCGGAGAGCGGGTTTAAAAAATGACAAGAAAATGAAAGTTTATCTATAATTTCAGTTAGTTTTAGTTAGTTTTGGAAACTCACAATACAGTTTTAGTTATCGTTTTTTTCCTTTTAATTATAGTTTTTATTTATTTCAGTTAACGACAATGTTTTTTCAATTTCAGTTTTCCTTATTTCGTTCGTTTTCGTTAACTATAATAACCCTGGTGTGGGGTTGATATAAAGCATGATTGGTGAGATGCCAGTGTGTCAGTGTTGGCATAATCCTAATGAATGTACAGGTCTGAGTGAATGGGCCGCGGCTGCAGAGTTTCTGTTTGAAAGACTAACTCACCGAGCTGTGGTGCTAAACACACACGTTTTTGTGCAGCTGTGGCAGTGGACAGACCTTCCTCACCGGTGTTTGGGGAAACACCTACCAGACCAGCTGGCAGAATCCAGGACAGCAAGACCCAGGTACCCACACACACACACACACACACACACACACAGAGTTGCTGTTATACATGAGACAGTTCATGCTTCTGTTTAGGCTTCTCAACACTTTCTTCAGACCTTCTAAAATGTGAGTTTAAAGACAAACGTCGAGGCACTCTGAGCATTAAAATTTGCCCTGAGTCCTTCGAAGTTGGCCAGAGTCGGGAGGGTCTCAATTTTTAGTCTGTCTTACATACTACACAAAATTTGTCCAAACACATTAACTGTTAGACAGATGCACACTGTTAACACACCCTGCATTTGTTGAGTCCAGCAGGTAAGACTGTGTGTGTGTGTGTGTGTGTGTGTGTTTAGGTCACAGTATGGCTCAGACAGGACAGATGGACTACTCTAAAGCATGGGAGCAGTACTATAAGAAGCTAGGCAAGTGCACACACACACACACACACACACACCCCTGTAACAGAAAGACCTTTCAAATATGAAGCTGTGGTGTTTGTGTACCTGAGCTCTGAACAGTCTGTGTGTGTGTGTGTGTGTAGGTCAGCAGAACCAGCCGCAGAGCTTGATGACAGACTACAGTAAGGCCTGGGAGGACTACTACAAGAAACAGAGTAAGATATTTTTGTTGGTCATTGAACATTATATTTTTTAAAAGTCCTCCAGGCCCATCAGTGTCAGCTGATTCATTTCTATAATTTTAATACATTTAATGAAGGCATGCCAAATTTGACCTTTTATACTTAGCTTCATGCCCTCCAAGTACGTAGGCGTCCAAATTTAGTGCTGCTTACTTTTCTAGCATTTTTGAGCCTCAGATCCACACAACACTTTCAGGGCTGAAAAATGCATTTAAGCTCTGTTGAAAACTGCAACCAAATCAGTTTTGTACCCAATCCAAATGTCACAGTTTAAAGACTAAAGCTGTTCAGCAGGAGTTTTTTAATAACTGTTTCTTAGCATGAGTATTTTGGGGGTTCTGACTCTTCAAGGATTTTGACAAACTTCTTAATTTTTTTGATCAGCGTGACTTGTGCACACGTTTACAGAGATCAATAACACAAATGATGTTTCTGAGCACAACTGCATTCAGTATGTTAAAATATGACTCCCTTATTCTGGTCCTGAGCAGCCACATGTCCCACATGCCAATATGAGCCTGAGAGTTCAGAGGCCAGAAACCGGAGGGTGACATCACAGTCAGTGCACCATGTTGATTTGTTTGTGTGTGTGTGTGTAGGTCAGTCGTCTCAGCAGAGTTCAGTGCCAGAATACACTGCAGCATTAGCAGAATACTACAGACAGCAGCAGCCCTACCTGTGGAATCCCACCCAGATACAGGTAACACAAGGCGTCTGCTTCACAGGACTGCACTACCACTGCTCCAACACTCTAAACAGTGATGTCATTACCTGTTTCCTCAGGATCACTAGAGGCTCCTCCCTCACCAGCGAAGGCCTCGGATGGTCGTCGATGGCATCCGAATCGGGGTTTCCTAGCAACGCTCTGCCGCTTCCTCCTCCTTTTTGTAGAGAAAAACTAAGGATTAACTGAAAAATCATGAACTCTTTTCTTTCTGTTTTTTTTTTTTTAACCTTACAAAGTCAATATTTTGTCAGGCAGATTTTTTTGGACTAGCCTCCGGTCTCTCCGCGGTGTAGACCTGGTTTTTCTTCGTTTTTATTTTTTATCAGACTTGAGTTTCAAGATGTATCTGTGTGGCTTTGAACAAACAAAATCCAGTATAATCTATTTTTTGTCTAGTTTTATTTTCTGATAAAACGGTATAAGGCTTAGCAGTCTTGAGTATGAAAATCAGATATTTTGTTTATGATAATGTTTTAAAGCATGCGTCAGATTGTGTGTTGACTCAGTTTTTTTTGTTTGTTTTTTCTTTTGGCATACAAATATTTTAATAGCGTCGGATTGAAATGTAAAGTTTTACCGTCAGATTGTTTTTGTACTAAATCCATGCTCGCTGGGTCTGTTTCTTCTAATTTTACCTGTTTAGTCGCCATCTTGGAGGTGCAATGACGCGTTATTGTTTTCTTTTGGTTTGATGATAGTTCTTATACTTGTACCCTTATAGTGATTTTCTTTAGGTTTTTATGATGTAATGATGAATAAATAGCGATTAATATTGCGTTGTCTAAAGCCAGATCTCTCTGTGGTCAAACACTTTGTGTTCTTACACAATTTAACCTCCAGTCGACGCCACGTTTTCCCACCTCCACTTTTATTACCAAAAGGGGGGAAGTGACTATTTTCTTAGAGTGAAACTTTATTGTTGTTGTAACGTAGGTATGCATTTCTATTTTCTGATTTGTTTGTAGAGGAAATTTCAGGAGCTGATCAATGAAGTTATGGATTCTGTTAGCAATTATGTGTTAGCTTAACAAAAGTGTGCGTTACCTCAGCTGTGCGAATGTTTCTGTTAGCTGTGCTTTGTTAGTCCATTAGCTGAATTTAAGTTAATGGAAAAGCTGTCTGAGTGCTACGTTAGCTGCTGTGGGGTATTATTTTTAATTTTTTTTATACACGCATGTTACACAGGCTAGCCAGTTGAATGAATGTGATAACTGAGCAGTGTATTTGGTAGTAGGTGTACATAACCATGTTCCCAAAGTTGTTCCCAGGCTAAGTTCCCAAGATTGTTTATTCTTAAGGTCACGCATTCCCAAAGTTGTTCCCAAATTTGTCCCCCAGTTCTGGTGGTGTTCTCAGGTTTCTTTGTTCCCGGGATCATATGTTCCTAACTTTGTTCCCTCTAGGTCCTTTAGTTCCCAAGCTTCTATGTTGTTAGTGTTAAAGTTAAGCTAACCTCTAAGCCTTTCCACCTCAGGAAGCATTAAGCTTTTTTTCTATTTAATATGTTCCCTCAAATGTCAGGCAGTCTAACTGAAAGCCATACAGGGAATAGAAAATCCCTTTCACATGTTCCAGCAGTTGCTCACAGTCATATATAGCAAATATCAAGGCTAGGAAACATGTTCTAGATTTACATTATGTGCTGTATAGATGCGGGGAACTTAGTAATAAATGTGTGGGAGCCTAACGTAGTTTTATGCTGCACTCATGATGTGTTGTACAGACTGTAAATAATGACTGACAACATTAAGCCTGAGACAGATGATGGAGACTTTTTTAAAAAGTTGGCTGTTTAGGGGAACGATGTGCTAGAAAACCAGAGGCCGTACAATAAGAAACTTCTGAACATCAAATTATTAGCACTCACACTGTCAGTACTAAATAATCTAATTTGACGTGTTAGCAAATGGCAATAAACAGGCTGAAAGTCCATCTGTCTTATTTATCTACATGGCTAGCATGAATAATTGTGTCAGTGTTAGCAAATACGACATTAGCTTAATGTTTGTTAGCCAAACAAACTAGCAAGCTGGTGCGTTTTAGCATGGGTATGTTGTGTGTATATTAGGGCTGGTTTACACTTCTCAAAAATGCACAATTGTTGTGTTGCTGTTTTATACTTGCACAGATGTAAATGTATTTTTTTTAAACCCAGCCAGATTTTGAATCTACTGATTAGCTACTTTAGCATTAGCATGCATCTAGTAATAAAATTATTTTATGTATAAATTCACATTCATTTTTTTTCTTTTAGCCTGTCTGTGTGTTAGCTATACTTTTTATTTTTCTTTTTTTTTTTGGCCCGTTAGCAGAACTTTGATAGCTGAAAGTTATTAGCTAAGCATCTGGTAAAAAAATTTATACGTATTAACAGAGCGTTTAGCTAAACTTTGGTCGAGTGTTAGTATTGTTTGTTAGCTTGACTTTTTTTTGCCCTTGAGCAGAACTTTAACTGAAAATTGTTATCTAAGCATTTAGCAAGAACTTAATACGTTTCACCGAAGCATTTAGCTAAACTTTGTGTGTATGTTAATGTGTGTATGCCAGCGGAGTACGTAGCTGAGCATTGTGTGCCTGTTAGCAGAAGTTTGTTTGTTAGCTGAGCGTTTAATAAAACTGTGTGCCTATTGGCTCAGATTTGCATGTTGGCTCAGCATTGTGTGCGTGCTAGCAGAGCATTTTTCTGAACGTTGTATGTGTCGGACCACAGAGAGTTTTGTCTTGTTGAGGGAGATCTAGTTGTTGTTGAATTGAATCAGTGCTTCTGCTTCTTGTATGTGTGATGATGATGATGATGCTGAAGATGATAATGACGATAATAATGAGTTCTCCTATTCAGGGGTCTATTTAAATCTGTTATGAATATTCAGTTTGTCGATGTGCTGATATGGTTTGTGTAAATTTCCACTCTGGCGGGTGCTCTCCAGTTAAAATGTACTTTGTTAAAGATATTGTTTAATTCAAATGTCGTGTCTAACCGAAGCTGAGTATGTATTATATTCTCAAGACTGCTAGGCTAACTGTCTCTATCTCTTCTCCTTGTCTGTTTCCGTCTGGATGCTGCCACCTTTGTTGCTTTTCAACACATCTGTAATCGGACCAGACGAGCTGAGTGTTGTCATCACAGGCGTGTTGAAGTCCCACAGCTTGTTGCTGTGGCAGCTCCAAGGCAGAGGAGCTATAGTGAAGGGGTTAGCCCCCACCCCACCCCAGAGTTTTTAACGCCAGAGTGGACGCTGACATGGTGTTTGGTTCTTGTGACATCCCAGAACCTGAACCGGACATGACGCCCGCTTTGCTCTGGCATAGATTTTCCTAGTCCTGATCCTGGTCCTGAAGAGGGCACAGGGAGATTTTTGGTTTTATGGTTTCTGTTGTTTTTTTTTTCTAATGGACAGATGTCCTAACTGTAACCTGCAGATTTTTCTATTAGATTCTATTGACAGATAGAGTTGTGTATGAACCCGAGCCATGAGACTGTCGGTGGCCGAGGAAGAGGATGATGATTAACATGAGGGTTAATAAATGGGCTCATTCTTTGACTCACTGTGTCTTTGTTTGAAACAAAAATGAGCAGATGGGAAACCGAAGTCTTATGTACGATCAAACCGTAAAGTTGCACCTCACTCAATACTGTTGACCATAATATTTTATTACAGAGATTAGAGCATGCCGTAGGTATTAAAGGTACTGTGCTGCAGTGGTTTGAATCATCTCTCTCTCGTAGACTTTATTTAAACTGGGAGTCTTGTTCATACACTAAGATTAATATGGAGTTCTACAGAGTTCTGTGCTAGGACAATTCTATTTACACTATACATGCTTCCCTTGGGCAGTATTGCAAAAAGCCATTGCATACATTTTTGTTCCTATGCCGCTTGATTGATCCCTGAGCATCGTTCAGACACCTGTCTGAATGATGCTAAAGAACTAATTCATGCATTAATAATTTATAGGCGTCACAATTTAATTCATTGTCAGATGATAACTGATCACCACCTGGTGGTGAGTTAGATCAGGTAGTGGGCAAGGATGCTGGACAGACCAGGTGCACTTAAACATATAGTGAGGATGTGCTTGGGAGTCTCTGGCAGAGGCCCCAGTCCACAAGATCGTCAGCTCCCATGGAAAAAGACTTTGAGACCATCTCAAAGCAATTCTGACAAACCATTAGGTGACTTGGAATGGGAAAAGCAGTTATTCACTGTATAGTGCAGGTGGGGCGGCACTGACTTCGACTGAGGATATAGTCACCAGTCAAAGAAATACTTTGAGGACCACTGACATCTGTAGAGGAAGCAGCATGTGGATATGAGGGTTTGACTCACCTGAAGAGAGTGGATGTTGTAGGGCTGTCTGGGGTGTGTGGTCTGTTGAACAGAGACCGAAAGGCTCATAACAACTGTATCGGAGGCTTGGTCCGTATTGCCGTCACTAAGTTGGACTTGTTTCCATTTGATCTGTGTCCCTACCCTTACCTGTGGTTATGAGCTTTGGGTAGTGACCAAAAGAACATGATTGCAGATACAATCGGTGGAACTGAGTTTCCTCCAAAGGGTGGCTGGCATCTCCTTTAGAGATAAAGAGGGAAAAGAGTTCAGTCATTAAAGAGGAGCTCAAAGTAGAGCCACTGCTCCTCCACAGTGAAAGCAGCCAGTTGAGGTGGTTCAGGTATCTGACAAGGATGCCTCCTAGGTGGGGTGTTCCGGGCATTTCCTGGGAGGAGGCCCGGGGGTAGACCCAGGACATGCTATGCTGGAGAGATGAGATACCTCAGAGAAGGTGGCTGGGGGGTGGGAGGTAGGGCTGGGATTCTCTGCTTAGGCTGCTGCCCCCTCAACCTGACCCAGGATAAGCAGAGAAGAGATGGATGGATCTTATCAGGCTATCCTAAATGCTCCCTGAAAAGCATTCAGCTGATACATATTTTCCAAATATTGCAGCTAGAGTACTGACGGGGACTAGAAAGAGATATTTCTCCCATATTGGCTTTTCTTCATTTGCTCCCTGTTAAATATAGAATTGAATTTAAAATCCTTCTTCTTACATACAAGGTTAAAAATCAGGCCCCATTTTATCTTAGAGACCTCATAGTACCGTATCACCCCAACAGAGGAGTTTTTCCTTTGCACTGGCACCAAGTGCTTGCTAATAGGGGTCTGTTTTGATTGTTGGGTTTTCTCTGTATTGTTGTAGGGTCTTTAGCTTATGATATAAAGCACCTTGAGGTGACTGTTTGTTGTGATTTGGCACTATAAAACTGAATTGAATTCACTTTTCCCTTTGCATTGGGAACCTGTTGCCTCTAAGCCAGCTGATAGCTGCAATTAAGTTACAATCACATTTTCAGAACTGATCATGAAGCCCTGCCATTTCTCTCACCTTTCCCAGGCTGTAGTCTCTGAGTCGACTTGTCAATTGGTCAACTCGCTCTCATCAACATGAATTCTTACTGCATGGATGACCACTGGTGTTTCTTTAAGGAGAAATTTGCTCCATCAACTTCTTTCAAAGATAAATCCAGCCCAGATTTTCTCCAAGTTAATCTTCATAGATCCATTGCTCCAAAACCACCTAAGCTTCCTATGTTTCTGACTTCCTAAGTTTCTTATTTCCAATGCTGGAATCGCCACACTTTGAGAAGAGGGCGGCGCAGAATTCCCCTGAGAGTCTTCACATTTTAAAGTGGGGATGTTTCCGAGGATGTGTCGGGAAAGTGAGGAGAGTTCTGAGGCCAGTTTATAGAGAAAGTAAGTCCCTCAGTAACATATTCTTCAATCAGCCAAGACTTTCAGAAGTAGTCCAAATCATCACTTCAGTGGATTTTAAACTTGGTGAAATGAAAGGGTGTGGTCTGAAACACAACTCAGACGTCCCTTCAGAATCTGCAAAATTTAAAGTTTTCATGGGATGCTTGTGAAGACTTTGTGCCAACTGGGAAACTCCTGAAAATATTATGTGCAAAGTGGGGACATCTGATGTTGTGGGTTAAAGGTGTTTGTGGTTCTGGTTAAAATCCAGTTTAGATATTGAGTTTTAATTGCTTTACAGCACCTTGTGAATTTTATGTCTGTGAAAGTGCCACAGACATAAAATTCAGAGTTCAGAAGTTTGTTTTCTGTTCATTGTTTCGATTCTGAGACCAGAAACTGACTTTCCGTGTGCTGGTGTGCAGTTCGATGGTCTGTGGGTCATCCATCTGAGCTGCCGTCACAGCAGCTCCCGTGTTCTGACATGAAAAGTGGTAGTTATCATTTATTCATGTTCCCAGAGCACAGACAGATGGTCTGACTGACAGCGTGATGTCATCCGTCATTAGGACATTACTGTAATCACACGCCTGCTGACCCCCAGGGATCGATAAAGATGATCCATCAGGTCTGCAGCTCTTCTCCTGTGAACAGAGCAAGAGACAGCGGGCCCCTGAGAGGCCCTAAGCAGAGTTAAAGCCCCCCAACCTGCTACAGAGGCGCAACAATCACAGAGCTGGTGTTTGTATCCTGATCAGAAAACTGCTGGAGGGGGTGTGATGAGACAGGACATTTTGCAAAGTGAATGACAGCACTTTAACCAGGACTTGTTTTTGTCTAAACCTAATGCTGACTGAGTAGATTCAGGTCCTCCTAAACCAAACTGAGTGGGAAAAATGAGTGAAAGTAATGGGTAATTAAAGGAGCGAGAGCTGAAGGGAGGAAGGGTGATGAAGATGGATGGAGGACTTGGAAAAGGAAGTGAGTTCTTTCACTGTTGCCAGGACAATTATACTTGTATATCTGACTTTGTGGGGACCCTGCACTCTACTCAGTGAAGTACTCATTTATTATGAAGTTCTTAGCTATCAGGTCACAATTAACTTACTGCAAAATGCGGACATTTTCCTAATGTCTGATTATTTATTGTCTGATCCTCAGAGACCTTCAGAGGGCCGATTGAGTTTTCAGACTTCTTTCATACTCACATTAGAATCAGGGTCAGGGTCCTGATGAAGCAATATATGACTGCGTGTCCTCACAGAGACAGCTGGACTGGTGTGAGTGTGTGCTGCGGTGCAGAGCAGAGTGTCGGCGGTCGTAAAGTACAGGAAGCAGCTCGGTAAGTACAGATGAACTCTGAGTTTGCGTGTCAGACCTGATTAAACATTAAAGTAATGGTGATCTGGACTGACTCCAAACCTTTTCCCCGAAGCTGGAGGACCAGCAGGGGCAATAATGTGTCTGCCTCAGTCAACCACACTGCAGGGGACAGAAGTATGTGGACAGCTGACATATGTGACTGAGTGTTCATTAATGTGTTGCTCTAAAAGCCTCCACTCATGTGGTTTCAGTCTGCCCGGTAGATGTTTGATATGACAGATCAGATAAAGGCTTAAAATGCAGCTGCAACAAAAAACTGCTGCTTATTTCCATGTGCAGGCGTCACAGAGTAGCATGAGCCCTCATTTATCAGTACAATATCTGTTTTTCTCAATTTTTAGTCCCCAGCAACTTATTTATTTTGTAGCACCCGAAACCCGAACGGGCACCGGTTCAGCACACCGGGCTGACGGGTTTCTCTGCACAGAGCAGCTCCTCACTGTTCTTGGGCCTGGTTTGAGTAATTGTTACCCTTCACTCGGCTTCGGTGTGATGAGTCACCTGATCAGAGTCTCTCTCCTCCTCAGACATTTCATTATGCTGCCACTTAGACTCCGCATCAGTTAGTACAGCTCCATTAGTGCCGATCTCCGCTGACTGACGGCGGAGTGAGTGACGGACGCGGGTTAACATTATCACGGCTCTCAGCGGGGTAACGAGCTCATGAAGGGAGCATTCATCTGGTTCTCAACTGAAAATCCCACCTGAACAGGAGCTGAGACTAAATGTGCTTTCATTTCACTCACAGGGCTCAAATTATACTGTTCTAGATTAACTACAGTCTGTCCCATGTAGCCAGGCCTCTGTCACGTCCAAGTAGAGCTGGGTAAGGCGGACCCCCTCCAGATCGCATCCAGACGAGCAGGGTGTATGGCCCACTTTACATCATTCATGTTTTACACGGGGGTTAAAGGTTGCCAGAGTCAGGACTGAGTCATGGTTGCTAAAAACTTTACAAGACTGACCGACTTTATTGATGTAGTAGGTGTAATATAATAAAATGTTGTGCTGCATGACTGGCTTTTTTTCACTCTTACAATTAACTTTATGGCATGCAAATTTTCAAGTGGATCGCTGATATTTTCTCCAAGTGTATTTTGGGTAAAAATTCTACATTCACTGAGGTTTTATTTGTGACTCTTCCCGTCACCGTTGCAACCTCTGAGCGCTCATTCTCCAAGTTAAAACTCATTAAAAACCACTTGAGGAGCACAGCGGGACAGGAGAGACTGAGTGGACTTGTCATGTTGTCCATAGAGAATGA
>VUQK01012707.1:0-11460 GCA_015106715.1 Bujurquina vittata
CTTTCCTGTCAGCCTATCTGCCACAGATAGGCTGACAGGAAAGACGTCTCACTCAGTTTGAAAAAGAAAAAACGGATCCAAGGTTTGGGACAATTTCATACTCACTCCGTTTAAAAAAAAAACGTAGTGAGTGTGAAACTGTCCCAAACCTGGGATCGTCTAGCACGCCGTGTTCTTTTTCAATTAGCCGCCATGACTTAACACGCCGCTGAATGCTATTGCGCTCGCCAGAGATAGGCCGACGGGAAGACGTCTCACTCCGTAAAAAAAAATCACCAATAATAAAAAACGACTATAATCGACAATTAAATTCGTTGTCAACTATTTTTATTGTCGATTATTGTCGACAATGTCGAATAATTGTTGCAGCCCTAGTTGAGGTATTAACTGCACATGGTTTTTAGAGGATGTTGCACCCCTACTACTTTCTCTCTTGAGTTGCTTCTATTATTTGTTTTTCTGTTTGCATGTGGGTTTGTCTTCATACAGGCACATCCTGTCATTGCTGTCCTATTCAGGAGACCCCTTTTGTATCTAAACAAAGCTGAATCCCCCACTGACTTTCTATTAATAACCAGCACCAACAGTGGCCCTCTGTGGATGCTGTGTCCCCCTCACATCTGCTATGGAATGCCTAGGTGTTCTCAATTGTGTCTTTTCTCAATCAAGTCATTGTTCAGCATCCCCTCCAGGTATTGTCTAGATAGCATATCCATGCCGGCCACAGAGAATGCAAGGAAACCAGCATTCTGTAAAAGGAGGCAAGCTTCCCTGCTCTGGATTTGATTTGCAAGCCTTGCTGGTGAGAAAGGAAAATTGCTGTTAGATGAAGCAGATGGGGTGTGCTGAGCAAAAGGCAAAGCTGTTTCGTGCTGGCTTCCTGGAAACCCCGGAGCAGCACAAGTGTTAATAGCGCTGGCAAGTTTGTGTCTGGACAAGCGAAAGGATTAGACTGCCATAAATCAAACTCGCAGGATTATTGTCCAATTCACAGAGCTGGTATTTTAGACTTTAAAATCTCCTGAGCTGTTCTTCATCAGCTGTTTTAACATGCTGTCCTCTTATAAAAACTCAAATGTAAGATGGGGTGCTGAAATCTTTAACTTCTCCTTTATTGCTCCTCTTATGTTGCCTTGAATGGCACACAAGGTTGGAGATTAATCTGTTTAAAAAGAAGGCAAGAGCAAGTAGAATTTCACTCTTGCTTATCTAGTGTTTGCACTTTTGGACCCTAAATAGGATCTGTTCTCATCCATCTTTGCCTCCATCCCCTTCTTTCACATAATAATGTGTGCTTGAGCATGTTAGAGGAAGATGTTGTATAAGTTAATATTAATGTCTCGCTATTAGTCCCACTGTTGTCTCCTGCACAGTAAATTTCTCCTTTGTAAAACGCCCAGCGCTAGACACCTGTCCGTAACTCCAGCAGTGTTCATATATTTACATTGTGTCTTAGAGTAGGGATGCACTATATATCAGACAATATCAGCTTTGTTGGCTGTGTTCTGGCAGATGGAATATCATTTACTGTAGTTAGTAGCTGATATTTAGCTCTTGTGTCACACCATGTATATTTTCAGCGTCCCTTTCTCATTATGTCTTTCTGCTTTTTTTCTTGATCTGCCTCCCCCACCACTGCTCTCTCCTCCCTCAATTCCACCTCATGCTCTTCCTCCTCACCTCAGGCCTCATCTTCCAAACTGAAGTCAGGGCTCTAGCACACGAAAACATGCATAAACATGCTTATTTATTCACATTTACTTATTGTCAGCAGATTTGACCCTTCAGTCTCCGGACTGCTGACAATGAGCTGGCTGACAACAGCAGCAGCCGGTTATAAGCTAACATTATGCCAGCTAATGTTAGGCTTGAGTGTCCTAAAAATCACATTTTTCCTTTGATAGACAGTTCGATTACATTCTCACATTATATGAGAGTTTATTTGCTACATGTCCAAGTAAAACAAAGTTAGATCCACGTCAAAGTTTCACTAACGCCAGCTAATAGCAGCATTCGCCAATAGAGAAATTCAGGATATCCTCAACAACTCACCTCTGTGTATCTGTCATTGGTCAGATGTGAGCTGACTCATCAACTTGTATCAGACTCTTTTCACAAAGTTTTACAGCCTCCTCCAAGTAAACAGGCATGGACAATGAGAACGGTTGGCCAGAAGCACCGCAGAGGTGAACCAGGATCCTTCCTGCACAACACCTGGCAATCTCTCTCTCTACTCTGCATGACTATGGACTCTTTCTGCTGTTTGATAACAGGCAGGCTTCAAAGATTTGAACTTCACTGGAGAAGTCCCAGTGAAGTTCATGTTAGCTTAAATTCACAAGCTGCTCAGCTATGTAATGGTAACTATTAAGATCAAGCAGCAATCTTAAGAATGCCAGCGTAACTGGTGCGCTATATAGATGTGACAGACGACTGGGAAACGAACAAAGCATGCCATGGAGACTAGAGGAAAGAGCCACCCAAATAAAGACAGACAAAGCCGAAATTACAGTAGTGTCATAGTTGGGAGGAGCATGGCCAAACACACAGTCTGAGGGCAAAAAGACCTGTAGTTAAGCTCACAAGCAGTAATCCTCCCAAGAGCACTCTTTATGTTTAAAACTGCCCTCGCAGACCTTTTTTGATCAGTGCGACGGTCAGAGAAAAGCTGCTGTCATCATTTATTCATCACAAATAGAAAAAGAATTGCGCCATTATCCAGGAAAACTCATGCTAGGAAAGCACGAGGGATTTTCTCTTCATGTTTAATAGATGGTCAGCTGTTTTTGTTCCACTTTTCTGCTGTTGCTCGCTAGCCTGTTCATCTGCTCCACTTCTACTCTTCTGTCTTACCCCCAGCCTGCTTTTGAGAAAAGGCCATCCTTATGTTTATTGTTGTATGTTGACCATTATGATGAGAGACAGACCGACTGAGGATGATTGAAGGCAGAGTAAATCAGTCTCTCTGACCCGCAGCTACCTCAAATTATAACAATGCACGGCTTAGAACACTGCAGGCAAAGGTGGAGGTGGTGGTGGTGGGGTGATTGCCATCCTGACTGACACACGGAAAACTCCCAGAGGACAATGATGACAGTGTTCAGGGGCACTCCGGAGAGAACAGAAAGTAATCTATTTTGAGACATAAGAAGCATTATTGAAAGAAAGGTGATGCAGGGCTTCATGGAGTTAATTGCTTCTAGAGTCAGTGGATTATGTGAGTGAGAACTGCCATGGGAGGATATACAAGGAGAAGAAAGGTAGGTTGTCTGTGAGGTTTACTCAATGATAAAAAAAAGTTCTCTATGTGTACCCTTCAAAGAAGGTGCTGTTTGGACAGATCAAAAAAAAAAAAGACTGAAAGCTTCTTTCCAGTGTTTTAACAGGAAAGGGCACCACTTGTCTTATTTTGGAAGCCATAATCTACTAATCAGTGTCCTTTAGTATTTAATAGGCAGAGCTCCAAGCATTTAACAAATTCCTGTCTCCACATTTCTCACATTCCTTCCCTGCAGTCACTAGCAGCGACAGAGGTGGTGCAAAAGCAAAATCTGGATATGTCTTTGAGCAACCTGTACATGCAGTGCTAGAGAAAACGATGTTAGAGGCCTTGTGATGGGATTGCATTTGACAGCCCACTTGACTTTCTGAATATTACTTGTATGTAATGTAACTGCTGATTATGCTCTATAATTTATTGTCATAAGAAACCACACCCTCATCCAGTGTCTCTAATTATAGCTCAGTCTCTATCCTTCTCTTCTTTTTATATGTGTTCTCCAAATCATTGTTTTCCAGCAATTTCCATTCCACATATGCAACAGTAATCCTTTCATTTCAATCTATTTCCAGAGCCACTGAAACAAAGTTTACCAGAGCAGCTTACAATGAACTGTGACTCCACCGTTGCACTTAGTCTTAGTGTGGTTTTCAACACCATCAATCTCTGTAACCTCTGAGCTGGAAAATCTTTGGTCTGGCTCTCTGTGAGAACTAAATTTAGCACACAAAGTAAGGAAATTTGTGTTTGGTCGATTATTTCTTTGCTGTAACAATGCTTCTTGGCAATAAATTGTATACCATTGGAAAGCCTGTTTATTCCCCTTAAATGGTGCCACATTTGTAAGGAAAAGGTTTGTTGTTTGAGCAACAAAGTTAAGTATGTGGGTTGCACTTGTGAAAAACTTACCAAATCTTCTTTGCCAATGCCAAACAGCTTAATCTGCCATTGATTCTTGTTTGGTGTTATTTATTGGATTGGATGATTGAAGTGTCACGAAACAACACCTATTGGCAAGACACTATTAATTTAACAACATGTGGAAGCATGTGGAAGAACCATACACAGCCACAACAGCCTGGCACAACCTCCTCATGCTGGTCACTAGCTTGGTCACACATTGATGTGGGATGGCATCCCATTCTTCAACCAGCATTTGTCACAACTCCTCCAAAGTGATTTGTGTTGGTCAGCCAAGCTGATCCCACAAGTGTTCACTGGGGTTGAGGTCAGGATTGCGGGTAGGCCATTCCATCTTCTCCACTCCCAAATTCTGGAGGTAGTCTCTGATAAACTGTGCTCTGTGGGGGCGAGCCTCGTCATCTTTGTGTTTGGTCCCAGACTGTGAAGATATGGGATTGCCACTGTCTTTATATCTCTCTGTATTGAAATTGCCTTAAGTGATTACAAGGCTGATTGTCAGGTCCTGGGGTACCAGAAACTCAAGACAAGAGTCAATAACAAAATAAGCTATTTATCATTGGCAGAGAAGATTTGTTAAATTTTTCATGGGTACAACCCACCTACTAAGCTCTGCTGTTTAACCTACAAAAGGTATTTTCCTCACAAATGTGGCACCATCGAAGGAGAAATAAACAGGCTTTCCAACAGTATAAGATGTATTACCAAGAAGCATTGTTACAACAAAGAAATAATTGACCAAAAACAAATTTCCTTACTTTTTGTGCTAAGTTATGCATTTTCTATGGCAACACTAACCTACATCTTAAGGTTAAATGTGATGTAGCTCAAGGCTTTGTTTGTCGTCTTCTGCTCTTGTACCATTTAAAAACTTTGACCTTTGACCTTTCTGTAATAAGCTGCTGATCATCATTCCCTGAAATGTAGCCTGAGAAAGAAACTGAGTGAATGGTCCCATTTGGAGTGGATGCCACAGCTGTGTGACTGCAGTTGCATTTGCATTCTGTGGGCAGAAAAGCTGTGCAAACAAATAAAGCTTTGGAATAATTTTAAAAAATAAGAAAGTAAAACATGTCTTTGTTTTACTAGACTTCAAAATAGAAATGAAAAAAAAAAATATGGTCTCATACATAAAAGGCAGAATCAGCCATGTAGTCAGTAATGATACATTACTAAAAGCAGTTGCTGCAAAGCTGCCATTATCATAGTAGACACTAAAGATAACTGTTTGCAACATTATCATGTAAGGAGAAGTGACATGTAAACAAACATTTTGGCTTCTATTAATAGTTTCCCCCTTTTATAGCAGCTTATACACCTGCATTTATTTTAGTTATAGGTTTCCAACATATATTGGACATATTTTATTACAGAAGTTAGAGCATGCTGGAAGTGTTAAGGGCACTGCGTGGTAGTGGTTTGAATCATATCTATCTAATAGCTAATAGCTCACAGTGAACATAGATGGCTTCTTTTAGTCTTCTTTCAAACCATCTGTCTTCCTGATTTGTTCATGTAAATGAGGAGTCTTCATACACTAAGGTTAATTATGGAGTTCCTCAGGGTTCTGTTCGAGGGCCAGTTCTACTTACATTGTACATGCTTCCCTTAGGCAGTATTGAAAGGAAACAGTTACACAAAAATCACCAATAAATCTTGGTATTCAGTCATTTATTCAAAATTGCTACAGCAAAATGTCACTTTCTGTTAACTATGTGGCCCCCAAACACTATCTTGGTGTACAATCAGAAAAAGGTTTATATACATTTCCCGCAAAGCATTTGGGTTTGACATTAAAAGATGAATATGAGACAAAAGATCAACATCTCAGGTTTTATTTACAGGTATTTACAACTGAACCCATCCATTTTTCTGGTGAGCAAAAGTATTGGAACGTGTGACTGACAGCTGTGTTTTGTTGCCTGGGTGTCCTGTTACATTGATTATTCAAACAGTAAACAGCGCTGAATGTCTACGCTTAGTTTCAGATTTGGGTTTTGCCTGTGCAGACTGTGCATTTATAGCTACAGCCGTAACACACATGAAAACCAGAGCTCTGTCTATGGGTGAAAAACAAGCAATTGGGAAGCTGAGAGAAGATAGAAAATCAATCAGAGCCATTGCACAAACACTGGCCATAGTACACAAATGCCGACTTTCATCTTTATGATGTTCCAAAAGCTTGTAATGGCTGAGTAGCAGATGTTGAACAGGTAGACCTTAAGGCTTCCCGGTTAGTAAGAGCTCACCAAATCGAAGTGTTGACCCTAAAACTCCCGTGTAGGTTCTCAGTCATCCAGGTCATGACAGTCTCAAGAGCTTGAAAAAGCTGGGTGCACTTTCAATTTCTTTGAAGATATTTCACCTCTTTTCCAAGAGGTTTCTTCAGTTCTAAAACCAAAAGTTGGAGAGTTGCTCACAGTGAACATAGATGGCTTCTTTTAGTCTTCTTTCAAACCATCTGTCTTCCTGATCCAATATGTGAACATTGACATCCTCGAAAGGATGAAGGTCACTCTTTCACTCTTGAATAAGAAGTGAAATGTCTTCAAAGCAATTTGAAAGCAGTCCAGTTGCCTTTTTTCAAGTTCTTGAAACTAGTTGAACCTAAAAATTCCTTTAGCTTTGGTGGACAGAAAATCCATCCCTGTATAGATATGAATGTGTTGTTTGTTTGGTGTGGGGCTGTTGCAGTAAAACAGGCTGATGTATTTGGATGCGATTGGATTTCAAGAGTGATACAGCCAGCTTGCTGCAAATGCATGACAAACATTCAGACTGGTATTGAAAATACGACTGTACGGATGACGTTCAGTCTTTCCTGCCAACATTTCTACACCATTACTCATCCTCAACAAAACAGCTCAAAATACTGAGGAGCGCTATACAAATGAGAATAGATGTAGTATAGATGTGCAGTAAAGACAAACTGTGGTGCAGCTTACATTTTTAATGCAAAGCTATTCAGCTGTCAAGCATACTAAATTAAATGGGTTCACTAATTATTAAAGTGGCCTATTGCAGACCAACTGTCTGCACTGTTCAGACATATTAGCTGGAGGAAATAATGAGAGTATTCCCTCACTATCCATCAGCTCTCTGTATTGCTTATTTTGTGCCAGATTGTATGAGCGGAAACATATCCCAGCATGCATTTGGCAAAATGCAGGTTTCTGGACTGGTGCTGATCTGTCATAGGAGTAACACACTGATAAACCAAAACACTGACAGACCACCACACTTACAGTACCTGTGTGTCTGATATGGTTTATAACCTTTTCCCCCAAGTAGTGTGGTTTGTTTGGCCCGCAGTTAACAGACTTTGTCAAGCAAGCAGACCGAAACGGCCGCAGGTAGTGCAGTTTATTTGTCCTCAGAAAACCGAAGCAGTCCACTCTAATAACAAAACACATCTGACTACCTATGCGCATTAAAGTCCTCAGATACATATCAGGGACAATCAGGAGCTTACTACTAAATTGCAAGCTTTTGCGGTAACACTGAACATTAGTGATTAATTAAATGAAGCCATGAGGGTGTTAATCTGTGCTCAGATATGCTTTTTGTCCCTGTGGATTGTTAAGCCACGTAGCACTGCCTCCTCCAGTTGTAAATTATTTCATTCTTGATTAGATTTCTGTTATAACTGTTGCTCCATTTGTGTCCACCAGACAAAAGGTGAGGATGCAACAAGGCCTGAGTGCCAGCAGCTGCTCATGTCTGCACCATGAGTCAATAGTTGCTCTGTAGTTTCCACTGGGTTTTGGTTACAACAGTGCTGACAGTACAGAATTCTCTCAAGTCAAGTACTATTAAGTGGGCACCTACCTTCTTAATTTCAGGCCAAGGCACATTCTCTGAGTATCGTTACACCTCCATAATCACTGTGGTGCTGTAGTTGACACAGATTTGTTTGTGTGCATTTTTCAGGCACAGCCCCCGTTTGCCTCGAGGTAAAAATCAAGCTGTGCCTGCGTGTGCAAAATGATGACCTCACATATAATCAGAGGTGGAAGAATTAACTGGGCAGGCTGTTTAGCTCTGAGTTTCAGAGTCAGGATCAGTGCATGTGCTAACATGGAGAACTGAGTTGTCACCTTTTATTGAAAACACTCTGGCAGCCCTCTTCTCAGATCCAATGGAGGTGGAAAGAAATTTGGAATGCACGTGTAAGCCAAAATTTTTTGTTACATCTAGCAGGTCTGCATGGATTTAAGGCGTGTGTGTGCGTGTGTGTGTGTAAAATCTGCAGTGTGCTCTGTTTGCCATTTCTGTGCATGCACTTTACAGTGTTGGGCAGGGAGTAACAAAAGCCCCATTGTGGAGGCAACTGTGACTGAGCTGGCCTCTAAAGGTTTGGTTTGTCCAGGCAGACGTTCGTGTGTGTTTCTGTTTGTGTGTGTGTGTGTAGCTGGCAGATGAGGGGTGGGGGGGTGGTGGCAGAGTATGGGGCACAGTCAGTGGAGGAGGCCAAGTTATGGTAATGAATGAGCTCCAGTGTGTGTCCAGACCTCAAGCTACTGAACAGTCGTCAAAATGGTCTCCACTCTTGCTGCTCACCTTCTCCTCTTCCTTATTTGTGGTAAGTGTATGTACAAATTCAAAACTTTAAATGAAGACTTTCACTTTTTATTTAATAAGACAGACATCTGGCTTGGTGCTTATTAAATCACTGTTCTTACATATTCTCAGTCGTTCTATGAGCTGTCATTAATGGGATAGCTTGTCTGCTATTTATGTACTACAACTCTTACAAGATGACTATTGTAACATGCCTGCGAAGAACCATTATCAAACAGTTTTGACAGCTTGTTCTGAGACTGTGATAATATTGTTTAGCTGTTGAGAGATGTGAGATATGGCTGCGAAAGTGAAAACCCGTATCCCGTTGATGAAACCACCGTTCGGCTACTTTCACTGAATGCACAACTTTTTCTCTTACCTATTGTAGTTCTTTTTCCTTATTGATGAACGATAATTATTTATTTGTGTAGTGTTTGCTAAACCAATGTTACATGTGCAAAATAAATGTAAAAAGCAATTTTAAAAGATATTGATATAGCGAGTTTCTCATGCAGTGTGTTACAAAACCAAGGATCCTAAAAACAAAAGCTCAGTCACTTTTAATTTTAGTGTCAAGTGGGAACAGTAAGTAGATTTAACCTGTCAGATTAATCTGTCAGTTATTCTTTTTTAAACACTGACTAATGTGTAAAAACATCAAAACTGCCCTTAGAACAAACTCTTCAAATTGCTTAGAGAAATTTCATTATATATGGATTTAAGATCAGTTAATCTGATTGTGTGTGTGTGTATGTGTGTCCAAATGGCCAACAATGTTAATTGAGCATGTGGTGTGGCATTTTAGGCATTATTAGAATCTATAAAGCAGGCAGAAGGCAACTTGAAATTACAATAACAAAGCTGACACAAATACCAGTGTGAAGTACAAACATAATGAATATTTGAACAAAATGGAGGGTCTCTAAGCCCAGCTGCAGATGATATTAAAAGATGGTGTATAACATTGTTTACACTCTAGTGTTACTTTCAGTGATTTCAGTGTGAGAAATGAGAACTCATTAGGTCTTTTATGATGAGGCAGGCAGTGGGCCTCTCTTTCTTTCTCTGCAGCAGGATGTAATGTTTACACAGTTGACTTGCCAGCCTGGATTTCGTGTATGTGTGAGAGAAACATAAGTGGGATTTGGATGCCTGACTTACCAGTCGGGGCACATGGGTTCAGCTTCTTTCTCTTCAGGGTTGGATCTATTTAAATGTTCCTTCCAGTTCCCACTGCAGCTCTGCTCTCATTGGACCATTTCTCTACAGGTTCACAGGTCAACCAGTGTCTAGGCAACACTGTGGCCCCACTGAAAGGGTTTTAGGGTCCAGAGCTGTTGACATGGAGATGAACTGAGATGGAAATAATTTTCTCAAATGTCAGTTGCTTGCTACTCCATTATTTTGTGTTGCTTTTCTCCTCTATTTATCATTAGATGAAAACCTTTTGAAACTTGTGCTGCCAGCTTTTAGATGCCATCTTATTACCAATGCAAAGAAGCTACTGCAGCTGAAAGTATGTTCAACACTTAATATTTCCCTATCAACTGGTGGGCCAGGTCACTGTTGCGACAGTCCTTGAAATCATTCAGTTGGCTTCTCGAGAAAGTCTGTTATCCTGCAGAGACCCACATAAGCACGTGCACTCTAGCTACTGCCAAAAATAGAATCTGATTCTATGGGAAACACTTGGTTGCAGTGGAATGCTGTAGACATTGATGGAAGAGTGATTGTCATGAAGAAGGGTGGAAAACAAAGCCTCATCTTGATACTTTGGCAGAAAACAAAAGAATACAATTTAGAGTTCTACAAAGCAGCTAACCCATGATCAAATGCATGCATACCCTCAGTGAAGCTGCTCACTATGATGCCTTTTCTTAATTCTGCCATTTGACTTCTCTTTATGCCTTTTTTGAATCTCTTTATAGCTCTTCTTATGTCATTATGTTTTTCTACAGTGAACCTGATCCCCACCACACCCATAGTGGAGGAGCACCCTTTCCACGCTGCAGATGGAGGTGTCGGGGTGGCACTGGGGAAGAGCAGAAAGCGAGTGTTCCCGCTGCCTCACACCCAGGAGCCCAACCCCATATTTGAGGCTTATGGTTACTGCAACAATCCCAACCACACTGAACAGGCCTGGGAGGGTGAGACCTGCTGAGCGACACACAAAATCTGATCTAAATAAACACCATGTGTGATGGACAGCATAAGAATCCTTAATTTAGTAATAATGTCAGCTTTAGTGTGTCAGGGCCCAAGGGATGTGTTAATTTTGGAGACATCATCATTTCCACTGGATTGCATCATCCATAATGCTGAAGCACCATCTCACTACAGCACAGCAGCATCAAGCTTCTAGCCTGAGGCAACCATACAAATATCCTTCACCATTTGAGACGAGTTACATAAGCAACCACTAATTGAACTTTGTTCTGTTTATCTCTGCACGGTGGTTTTCATGCCATAGGGGGAAAAATAATCAATTCCATAATTTAGATTTATAGTGCCTAACAAATTTATTAGAACACTTGTCATGAAGACAAAAAAACATATATATATATATATATATATAATTTTTTTTTTTTTTTTTTCAAAAAAATAAAAAAAAATAAATTTTTTTTTTTTTTTTTTTTTTTTTTTTTTTTTTTTTAAACATTCAGCTGTAGATGTACATGAGAAATTGCTCAAAAAAC
>VUQK01012707.1:15605-28159 GCA_015106715.1 Bujurquina vittata
AAATTTTTTTTGTTTTTTTTTCTCTTTCTTTATCCAAAATTTTTTTTGCGAGAGCCCGCAAAAGGATAGCCACCTCCCCAATATTTTTTGGGGGAAGCCCCCCACCCCCAACCCCACCCACACACACACACACACACACACACACACACACAAGGAAATTAATATTGTTATCTTCCTTTATTCATTATGCTCCATTCTCCAGACTTTCCTTTACAGTGTCTCTGTTCTTCCTGGCTCGGCAGCTCAGTCAAGAGGGGCTAGACGAGACTTCCTGATAGGAAGTTATTAAAAGGCAGCTTGCCCTGTACTTGAGCTTCAGAAGAGTCAGCACTGTGATAGCCAGCTTCTGTGTGTTTATGCTCACTTCGATTACTGTAAATTCTAGCTACAAATGCTATGGTAAGCTTGTTGCTATGGCAGTTTTTCTTGTTGTTTGGTCAGATGTTTTTTGATGCGTGCACTCTCATTCAGTTGGATTTAGGACCATACGGTCAATAAATTCCCTCTGATCAGTCCTCGTCTTTGGACTGTGTACCTGGCTTTAGGTTCAGCCAGTGAGTTAATTCTGCACCAGGGTTTCATGCAGCCACATCAGCTTTGCACATCTGGACAGGGCACAGCCCACATGCTAATCTGTCAAGCTGGAACAAATGGTTGCATTTCAGATTAGTTGGCTGCAGCTGATATGCAATGAACATTTGATGATTAGATATATTGTTTTCCTTTGGTTTTAGGGGTTTATCACCAAATACCTGCAGAAATAATGACATTTCCATCAGCCTGAGTTGCAATTTGTTTTTAATGCTAATTAGTGAATTTTTAGGGCAGCAGGGTGGAGTAATGGTTAGGACTGTTGCCTCATAGCAAGAAGATCTTGAATTTAAATGCACCATGTGTCTGGGGTCTTTCTCTGTGGAGTTTACGTGTTCTTCCCGTGTCTTCGTGGGTTCTCTCCGGGTACTCCAGCTTCTTCCCACAGTCCAAATACATGCAGTTAGTGGGGTTATTTTAACTGCATGATCATTGCCATTACTAATATGGCTATACCCATAGTGAGCTAGCTTACAGCAGCAGATTTTAAGTTAGTTGCGTTGTTTTTTTGTGTTAAATTGTGTTCACTGTGCAAGAATTTAGTATTAGTATTATTATTTTGGTCAGAGGATCAACAACTTGGCAATTATCTCAAATTGCGCCACTACCCTAACCACTAACATGGAAGTATCCTATTACAGAAATATCCATCTATATGCAGCTTAGGCTGCCCAGGTCTATTGATGCCCTCCCAAGTATACAGTAGCTGGCAACTCATTTTATTTTATTTTTTTACTAGAGGAAAATTCCCTCTCTTGCTTTTTGTGTTGCTGCTAATTAGCTGTTTCTGACCCTTCGTGTCTTATGCGCTCCCTACCAGCTGACTCACTGTGCAGGTTTTTGTTGTGGTGGTCCTTAGCATCATTCAGCTAAATCCCCTGAAAGGATCTCATCCTGTTATCTGACTGTAACGCCACCTTCTAGGGACTGCATATGGTTAGTCCTTCTTATCTTGTGATCTGCAGTGAGCTGCAGGGCCACTCCAATCAGGAGGACAACTGGTTCTATGCTACCATGCTAAGCTCATCGAGAATACAGAGCAAAACGGGGACAGTGTGCGCGTATGTGTACATACCACCAGCCCCTCTCCTCACCACAAACAAGATCTAAAACTGTGGGGAAAAAACGTAACCTTGCATAACGTAAAGTTATGTACAGAGAAGCATGCACAAAACTGTGGTTCTTTATCTTATGCCAGTGTGTTATAGCAGATAGCAACAGCATTTTACAGGACCAGGAACAACTTATTACAAATGCAGTGTTTATCTCATGTTCATAATTCCCCGGTGCCACTCAGACTGCCAAGGAACACCACAGAGTATGATAAAGTCCAGCATGTGTAACCTGATAAGCGGAGAATGGACAGGTTGTCTGCCCACGCTGAGTTTGCGGATACTGTCCTCTCTCAGAGCGTGGTTATTTAAAAGGCCTACACAATAAAAAGCTACAATATTATATGGGTTTCCTCATCTTTCATTGACATAGGATAATAAAGATTCACTTTGTGGAAAAGAAAGATTGTGCTGTGTACTTAACAGCATTATAAAGGGGCGTTTTAAAGCTTGTATATTTTTAGTTGCTGCATCAATTTACCCATCTCACTCCACATATTATTATTTTGAAGCTCTGTCAGTGCCATGTCCTTCTGTGCCATCCCTGTGAATATTTATTGTAAACATTGACCTCTTTTTATTCTCCTCAATATAATAGCTATAACTAAGTGTCCGTCACAGGAGTGTGACTTGTTTTTATTGGCCGTGTATTCAGTGTCAGTCTCTCTGGCCCCAACTAAAATATCTCAGCCATTACAGATTTTTTTTAATAGACTTTCACAGTTGTCGGAAGAGGAAACCTGACCTTTGCTCTAGCGCCACCACAAGACATTTTGTTTTCAAAGTAAAACTAGCATTGTTGAAATATAGCAACATTTTCTTGTTTACAGCATGGTTTAAAATTTAAACCATGCTGTAAACATCACATTTTCATGGCTGAACTTGAACATTTTAACATAAGAGTCCATGAGGATTAATTCACTTTTGGAGCTACTCCAAGTGGCCATTAGAGGAACTGCAGCTATTGTCATTTCCTCGTTAGCTTCATTTTTCAGGCCCAAATGTTGCTGCTTGGTCGGTCTCCAATTAAATATCTAAAAATATCCATTAGATGTAGATCTCAGAAAAGCTTATACTGTGGTTGAAATGTGTTTGTTTAGCTTGACGAGTATGCTGTATGTTTCGGTTTGTCCTGGTAAAGACGTAGGTAGCTGTGTTTGTATTTAGACCAGCATGTAATTACAGGGATCTGAACTAGCATATGCCCTGGGCAGGCTCCTTACAGAGAGCTCAGCACTGTGTGTGTGTGTGTGTGTGTGTGTGTGTGTGCGCGCCCTGGCACCAGCTTGTCGACCCACTGTCTCCGTCTGTGGTTAACTGAGCTCTTTTCAGCAGGGAACATCTCCTCTCTTCTTCCTCCATTACTACTACTTCTACCAATACAGTCTTTGTCGAGGTTTTTGTCTCCTTTAACCAGTCATCTAATTTACTTTAATCTCTGCCTTGGACTCTCATCCCAGTTTCGACCACACCATCTCATTCCCTTTTCTCTTTATTCCTCCCCCCTCATTCATGCTACCTCTTCTTTCATCATCTCTCCATCCCTTCCTCCCTCCTCACTAATCTTCCCCCCCATCCCATTCAGTGATAATAATCCCTGCTTAATGTAATTGGGCTCTGTAATCTTTGGTTAGCAACAATCAGCCTAATAGACAGCCTGGCTGGCTCTTTGTCTGCACTAGTGTCCCCATCCGCTGACATCCAGTCTCCCAGTGTAGCCAATTAAAATGTGAATTGTCCCAAACTCCCTACAGCAAGCTCATCAGTTGATGGCACAGAATTGGAGCACTGGTGGGCACTGAGTAGTGCGTATTCAGTGTTGTGTAAGGGAATATTAACTTGTGATAATGCAGAGAAAGGTTAATGGTTAAATGATGACAACAGCTGCTGATGGAGCGTGACAGAAAAAGGCAGAAATGAAAACAATAAAAACCAGGAAGGTTAACGCTGTGAAGCCTTTATTTTAACAAAAAAAAAGGGGAAAACTGTCCTTTGTCGTCATGTGTTTGTCCTTCGTAATGTAACTGCTGGCAGTAGATCCAGGTCAGTGACGGCACTCACAGGTGTGATTTAAGGGTAATGTGTTCTGTTTGTTTTTTTTTTTAACGGCTCGTTCTCGAACCAGTATGTAATCACTATGGAAACTGTGTATGTGCGCGTGCCCCGTTTTAATCTGAGCGAGCTGCAGCTCACACAGATTCGTTATATTAAACTGTAATCTTCAATCTCTAATCTACTGCAACTCGGACTGCTCCTCTTGCTGCCCTCATCCCCGTGCGCTGTTGGGTGTGAGTGCATGTTAGGGCTCACATGTGTGTATGTGTGTGTGCGTTTCACCCAAGGCAACAAATTCTTTCATCTTTTTATACCTCCATTTCCCGTATTGCCTCCCACACATATTGAACAGTGCTGCTGCTGCTGCTGCTGTACAGCACTGTTATGCTGGAGAGACACCTGGTGGTGGATGTAGGTAGTGGCTTCACATGCAGTCAATGTGTTTAAGCTCACCACTGTTGATTATTTTCATTACTTGGTGATGTTATTGTATTTATAAAGATTTTTAAGGTGGTAGATGCCACCAAGTCACAATTTTTCACACCCCACCCTGAACTATCAGATTACTTGCTGTTTAATGCAATAACATCCTCACATTTGAGGAGCTGGAGCCAGAGCATGCTGTGCAGTTTTGTTTGCAGTATAATACTAGCAGTCGTCAAAATTCCTGCGCTACCTCTCTAAATTGACTTAGTGATAAATTGGCATGCTGTTACGATGATGCAGCAAGAAGGTCTCTGGGACCGCTCTGTGTCGAGGTTGCACGTTCTCCTTGTGCCAGTGTGGGTTCTCTCCAGTCCAAAGGGAGACTCCCACAGTCTAAAGACATGTTGGTGTAATTGGTGATTCCTAATTGGCTGTAGATGTGAATGTGACCATGAATGGTTGACACTCTCTCTCTCTCTGTTGGCCGCGTGGCAGACTGGTGACCTGTCCAGGGTGTACCCTGCTTCTTGGTCCATGACACCAGAGATAAGCTCTAAGTCTAGTGCGACCCTGAATTTGATAAGCAGAAGAAGATGGATGTTCTAGCTTTACAAAATGTTTTGCAGTGTTTTAGTTATTGTACTATCAATTATGTAATGTAAAAGGCCAGATTTTGTATAGTCACAAAAGAAGTTTAGCATTTGTGCTAACTCATTTTTTTGTGCTTGCGTACTGAGTAAAACGTAATGTTAGCAAAACACGCAGCTTTTGTTCAGCTGCCTGTCTTTGGGTTTGCATCAGGAAGGATATCCAGTGTAAACACAAGGGAGCAGTTTAAATTAGCCATAAATAGAGATGTGAAGTCGTTAATCACATTTACAAGTTTGGGGTTACCTGGAAAATTTCCATTTTTTTGTATGAAAAAGTGTACCTTTTTCATTAAAAGAATGACAAGCTGAATGGTAAATGCACTAGTACTTTAACTTTTAGTGCTTTTCTGCTCTGAGCATTCAAAGTGCTGAATAGGAAAAACAGTCAACAATTAAAGTTTGTCCTTCAGACTTGAATTGGCCATTAAAAGGAGTCTTTTGATAATTGCTGAAAATGGGCCTCATGTAAATGTTACATTGAAATCATTCAGCCTTCAGGCTGTCCTGTATTTCAGTATATGGGGAAGACATGGCCATATGGCCAGAAATACAGTCAATGCGTTTTGGAGCCGTGTTGTTGTGTGAAAATAATGCAAGACTTAGATCATTCTCTCCTTTTGTCTTTCCTTTTAACCCTCAGGAAGCCCTCCCACCCCCTGCTGGACTCCTTCATCCATCACATGGGCCTGGGGGGCCGTGGCCACTGGGAGTCACCACTGGCCTCTGTTCCTCGTCTGCCCAACCACAGTGCCTGTGAGATGGGAGAACTCACACAGACAGGTAAGCAGAAAAACTGACCTGTAATAGACAGTATTACATGTTGATTATACTCCCGTAATTCATGTCAGGAAAGTATAGATCATTATATACACTTCTTCACTCGCCATCTAATTATGTATAAATGGAAGTAAACCCTTTTTTCCATTGTTTTCCAGGTGTGGTGCAACACCTCCGCAATGGGCAGCTCCTCCACCATGCCTACAATGAGCACAGTCTCCTCCCTTCTGATTGGTCACCCCGCCAGATTTGGGTGGAGACCACAGGTAAGAGCCGCACTCTTCAGAGCGGACTGGCCTTCATCTACGGTTTCCTCCCAGACTTTGATTGGACGAAGATGAATGTGCGTCACCAGTGGAGCACGCTGTTCTGCGGCTCGGCCTGCGACTGCCCTGCCAGGAACAGGTACCTGGAGGAGGAGCAGAGGAGGCAGTATCAGCTCAGAGCGGCCAATACCGAACTGGAGAGAACTTACATGGATATGGCACGAACTTTAGGTCTTCTTACCCGACAGCTTCGAGCTGCAAACCCCATAGATTCCCTGCTGTGCCACCTGTGTCATGGCCTTTCATTCCCATGTGTTCCCGTGGGGGAGAGTGGCGCTGGTGGATGCTTGACTATAGAACAGTTTGCTGTAATCCGTCGGCAGCAACTGGAGGACGAAGTGGACCGCAGAAGAGCTGGGCTGTACCATAAATACGCCATCCTGGCCATGTACCCCTACCTTA
Source organism: Bujurquina vittata (assembly GCA_015106715.1). Classification (NCBI taxonomy): domain Eukaryota; kingdom Metazoa; phylum Chordata; class Actinopteri; order Cichliformes; family Cichlidae; genus Bujurquina; species Bujurquina vittata. The sequence continues at coordinate 21,945 of VUQK01012707.1, forward strand.
ACCGAACTGCTGCCAAGATGGAGCGGGTTGCTAAGAGCAGTGAGGCTGGGCGGCAGCCTCGCTCAGGGGGCGAGGAAGTCTTCACTCTGTCCTCAGCCCACGACGTCACAGTGGCCCCGTTGCTGAGCGCCCTAGGTCTCGAGGAAGCCAGGTTCCCGCGTTTTGCTGCAAGAGTTGTCTTTGAATTGTGGAAGAGTCCCCCAGTGATACAAGGCCAAGTAAAAAAGAGAGGTGGAAAAGGCGAGAAGTCAAAGGCGAAATACGGGGAAGTGTTCATCCGGGTGCTGTACAATGGCGAAGACGTAACATTTCACACTACCTTCTGTCGCACCCATGAACGCCACGTCAGCCAGCCCCTGTGCCCTCTGAAAAATTTCCTGTCTTTTGTTAGGAGAGACATGTTCAGCATTGTCAATGCCACTTCCTACAAGGAGGCCTGCTACAGGCGCCCTGGTTGACAGATGGAGCGGAGGGTGACTGAGTAAGGGTGTCGTATTGGCAGATGGTTGTACTTCTTTCATTTATAACCTGTTTTGAAGACAGTGCACTCTTAAGCTCCCTGTAGTGTCTTACACTTTCCACATTTTATAGCGTAGTCCTTCACATTTCCGGCACTGTCCATGATCTTCAGTTTATAACCTTTGTACAAACTTTTGATCATTTTGTATCTGTTCTCGCGTGTGTCTGTAACATGTGAGCAATTCAAGGGAAGCTGAACAGCACTTAGCCACTTTATTCCAACATTCCATGACAACTTGAAATGTTAACATTTCATTATTTCCAAATGTCCGTAAGAAAGAGGAATATTGAAGCTGAAAATATGCAGGGAATATTTTGTGTATGATAAAAAAAAAAAATCAGTGAAAATGCACTAGTTTGGCTGCAGAACTTCAGATGACTAAGTCATAAGTCACTTAATATTCCTCTGAGGTTTTAATGTTTAATCATTGCAGTAGGCTGTGTTTTTAACATTAATAAGTTGACACATTGTTGTTGGTCTTTTTATTCTTTGCTCTTTAAAATGGACTGCGGTACTTAAAAAGTGACAGATGTTTTTCCTCCCCCTTACATCAATTTACAGCCACACTGTTTAAATAGTCTGGTGCTATAAAAAATGGTTGCGTTCCTTTTTGTTTTTGTTTTGCTTTTTCTACTGAATCTAATAAAGGTTATTCTGAACAGATGTGTATTACTGTAAAACACAAGGAGTGAAAATAAATGTTCTCATGTTTTAATGCTTTGTTCTATTAGTGTTTTTCTTTTCTTTAATTTATGAATACACTTGGTTTGGATCTTGAATAATGAATTTCAAATTTTTAATTTTCTAGTCTTGTAATTATCTTTTTCTTTTAGTGAGCCAAAATCATTATCACCAAAATGTACCCAATTATTTAAAAAGCTGTAAAATTTGTTTTACAAAAACATCTTCCTTTGTGTTTTGCGTAATGAGCTGAGAGTTTCCCCCGTAAAGCTGTCATTAACATTTCACTGGGGTTCAAATCTGGGCTTTGAGACCTTTTTCTAGAAGTAAGTGATGTGAGTAAGTGTTGAAATGGCTCGAGTGCAGCTTTTTGATCAATAACGTCACATCATCCTCAAGCATATGGTTCACAGTTCAGAGCCATCAGGGAAAACTGCCCAGTCCCTGATGCAGCACAGCAGGGCAAGATCCTAACCTTTTTTTTTTTTTTACAAAAACTTTCACAGCTGGAGTGAGGTTTGTCTCCTAAACAGTTGCCAAATGTGTCTACTGTTAATGTAGCCAAACGACTCATTGTTTCATCTGTGGAGAGTCTTTTAAAAGGCACACCTTTCACACAGGTCAAAACTCTGATTGCAGACACGCGCATTTGTGCGTCAAGTTCTTCGTACCTCTTTTGGCCTCTTGGTTTTCAGCATATCTGCTTGCTGCTGAATTACATGTATCAACATGTTATTACATATATTAATACGTCGGTAATGATAATCTAAGTTGGAGTGACATCTTAATGGCATATTTGAGTTTGTGTTAATTCCAGCTATTTGTGTTACTTTTGTGCGTCTTTAATCTGAAACAGCGTTTATCCTGTAAGCTGAATGATGAACTTTGTCTTTATAAGATTGTTTTATAAAGTTGATATTGTCAGATAAAAGTGGAGTAAACACTTTGCTATGAATTTAGCAAAGTAGAAACATGGCATACTAAAATATGCTATTTAATTGTAATTTTTTTTTCAGATAACTTGTGATTATCTACATTCACATTTAGGGAAAATGAATCAAAGTGATGAAACCTGTGTGCACTGTAGTGAGAATAAAATGATACCACTAGGTGGCGTATTAGCTCCACACGCCGTCCATACCCATGCAGTCTGACCCATCTGCTGCTATCAGTTATCCACTTTGTCAACAGAGCTGCAGGGCCACACCACAGAGCAATCCATTTATATAAATGTGTGCCTATTCCTCACCACTAGACGAGTCATGTGTCATCATCATTGCAAACATAATCCAATGCTGACAAGGTATCTATTGTACAGCTCATTTTCAAAAGTGCCCCAGCCTGCTCGCTCTCTCTTTTTTTTTTTTGTTTTGTTTGTTTTTTGGTCTTTGCGAATCCTCTGAATCAGGAGAGTATTGACTGGAAAAATGCAATAACATGAATGAGTCGGTAAATTACATTTGCAGTATATGGATGTGATATTTGAGGGCTATTTAGTAGTGAATAAAAGGGTGTGCAATTGATGCTGAGGACCGATTACAAATGTCATCAGCTCTAGCAGGAGTTATTATTTAGCTGCACCGCAGTCTGCGGGAGGAAGGCTTGTTATGGTTTTCAGGAGTTGTGAGAGTTGTGTTGAATTTCTGAAAGTGTATTGAACATTTTCATTGAGTTGCTGAATCTTATTGTCTGACAGGAGTCCTGCTGGCATTTGAACGGCAATGCCGGATTAAAAATCGCATTTCCTCCAGTTGCTGAGTCACATCCTACAACTTCATGTCTCAATCCCAAAGTTCAGGCAAACCGCCGAAGTTTATGCAAATTTATTCCCAAACTTTCCCCACTTCCATCCAAACCTTCTCTGAGGCCATTTCCCATGTTATGCCATGACGTCAGGGTTGTTAATGATAGGAGCTAACCTTCTCTGGCCGGCCTGATTCCTCCCCCTTTTGTCCTGCCCTCTCTCACCGACGCCTTTCCCTCCGGGCCCCCGACACCCCTCCGCCACCCACGCCTCTGATGTCATCCCGCCACAGCGAGGTGGAGCAGCAATTTCCTCCCGCCGCAACTCCTCAATCTTTGATGTTGTTACGCTGCCTCCGGCTTTGGCTTACACACCAGTGTCTATCACCCTTCTGTATGTGTGTGCAGAGAAGGGTAAAGACAGATCATGGGGAATGTATTCAGTGCAACTCCAAGCTTGCGCGCGCGCGCGTGTGTGTGTGTGTGTGTGTGTGTGTGTGTGTTGTCTGATCTATGAACAATATCCACTTGACCCGAAAGCTGGTGTATAGATTTCCAAACACACACAGAACACCCTTCATCAATAACAGAGGCTGCTGAAAGCTCTCTGAGTGCATGTGAAAGTGTACAGTACCAGTCATAAACATTTGACTGGTACTGTGTGTGTGTGTGTGCGTGTGTGTGTTGTTTGGATAGGTGACGGCAAGGCCGATGACTGACAGCGCAGACAGTAGGAGAGAAGTATTGTGGTCAACGCCAGGAAGACGCAAAGATGGAAGAGAGGGAGAGGTTGCGGTTCTGGTTAGACATTAACCTCATGGACTCATCCCCGGACTCTCCTTGCTCCCAAAACCACAGCTTACCAGCCACAGATTGGAGGAATTAAAGAGAGAGATTAGATTTCATGTTGTAAAGAGTTTTCATAGAAACAACAGCTACCAGGCTCAGGGCTAAAGGAGGCCTAGTGCTGACCAAAGGGAGCAACTTCATCTTCCCACACTTTCGTCCACTATAACTCACAAGAAATGAGTCAACTGGAATACGCACGACAATTGAATATTGTAGGATCTCACAGATATTATCTTTATATGTCTCACTGCGGACCGCTTGACAATTTTCTGTAAATCTAGGAGAAAAAAAATCACAAACAAAACAGGGAGCAAGCTTGGCAAATATGTGAGTGAAACTGTAGGACTTTGTGAGAAAAATGTTACGGTTACTTTTTGATTTGAGCTACTGGTTATACTCCACCTTCTCTTGTGGTTTGGGGTCTAAAAGCACTCGCGTGAGTGATGCAACGCAAAATGCTGCTTCAAGTTTGGTCTGAAAACGACAAAACGTTTGTCAAGAAAGTGAATCTATTTCCCCAAATATCAAAATAATGCTTTAATTGCTGTCATACGGATGAAGCGCAGTAGGATGATTTGTATGCTAGTCAAACGTCCATTGACAAAATAGAATATTAAAGTATATATAATCACAAATTTGCTGCTTTGCTCAAGTCAATTTATTACTCTCCTCTTAGAGAGCAGCCAGCTTTTTATCTCAAGAAACTATTTGGTCTTTTGAAATATAAAATGCTGCACACACCCTTTTATCAACTAGAATGCTGTCGTGCATACTAACTTTAGACAAGTTGTATTGCAAACACACAGAAACCCCATTTTGTCAGACGAGGTGACAGGGAAGACATATCGTTAAACCACAGATTTGATGTAGCAAGTTAGTTATTTACAGCCTTTGTGCTAAGCTAAGCTAGGAGCAGTGTTTAGCAGCGTCTCCTGGCAAATTCTTTATAAAATACACAAAACATGACAGCACTGTGCAGCATAAGAAAGCTCTGAATGAAAGCCACTGTCACACTGAGGGCATCAACGGAGCCACGTGACAGTTAAAAAGATAAAAAAAAAAAAGAGTATGCATGTGTGTGTTGGGCTAATGGTCCACTAATTGGGGTGTGCAGTCTGTGTGTGTTGTCGGTCAGTGTCTAGGTTGTGCCACCAGCACATTTTCTCAGATGTGAGGCTGTGTTATGCCACCAAGTGTTTGTCTGTACATTGCGTTTTATGCTCCTTGCGTGTGCACTCAGCTGTTTGTGATTTATTGAGACGGGAGCGAGTTCTCATTAGCTAAAATAATCAGGATTTATGAGTCGTACGCGACAGGCCGGAGGCTTCGCCCCACACTGGCGCACGCAGCTGGGCTAACCAAGTTTGCTCATCACTGTCTCGCCCCTCTATCGAGAGCTCGTTCAGTCTATCGCTCATCATATGCGCGCACTTTGAAGTAATTTGTACTTTTTACTTTTCCTTTCTGCGCACAGGCTTTGAGCATGTGTAACGTGAGGCTTCGACATGAGCGCTTCCTCTTCAAGTGAGCATGTAGCACATCCCCTGATGTTCACGCTGACGTCACTTGCCAGTCTGTGATGTTTCCAAGTTTATTCTGTTGTTAGCTATTGCACAAACTCAAAGTTATTTGTGTGTGTGTGTAGAGGGGTGTGTGTAGTGCATCTATTTCTGTAAGGACCAATTTGGGATTTAGCAGCAGCAGCATCTGAGGCTGAAGAATGAACAGAAGAAATCAAAGTGAAAGTACCAAAAAGGGTTCCTGGAGTAGCCACTTTGGGGCTGCTTCTGAGCGAGTCAGTCCCTGCAGACTTCCATGTTAAAATTCCCAACTTTACAGTGTTCAAAAGCACATTTACAAGAAGAACAACTCATATATTTATATATATTTATAATGTTAAAGCTTAAAGACAGAGGCTTCGCCTCCACTGAGTTGAGTCACTGAGCTGGACTGCTCTCCTGTGTTTGTAGTGGTCTTTTGGAGCATTTTTAATGGAAGTATCTGAAGCAATAAATAAATAAATAGCCTTCTGTGTGGTACAGACCACCTGTGTCAATACTGATGAGTGCAATTCTGGAAGTTACTTTGCACTAATTACCAGATATCTGTGTCTGTATGTTACTTTAATGTAGTCAAAAAAGGCCTCAATTACACAGGCCTAGAGCCTGGTCAGCTACCATCTGGCGACCACCAGTCCCTAGAGAAAGATGTGACTTCTTTGACCGGCGAGTGGTTGCTGGAGGTTGTTATCAGTGACTATGAAAGCTCCATTCACTCAGGCCTAAAGTCTGGTCAAAGACCCCCCCCCCCCCCTCGGCAAGATCGTCGGAAGGGGGAAAGGTTGCCACGAGGTGCAGGGTTTCGTCTGAGAGTGGCTGGACTCAATTATCGCGGTTAGCTCGCTGGCTAAGCGAGCGGTGAT
>VUQK01012708.1:0-27695 GCA_015106715.1 Bujurquina vittata
TGATGTTACTCAAAAAATGTGCCTGTCTCCAATATTGGGGGGGGGGCATGTCCCCAAGCCACCCCCGGTTCCTACGCCTACGCCTACGCCTTCTCATTTTAGCTTCAGCTGAACTATAAAAGGTGTTTTGCATAAAGCAAGTACTTCAAAACTGAGTTGCACAAAGGATTCCTTTAAGGCCAGAATGAAAAAGAGGAATCATTACAGTTGCTCTTTGTTTCACTAGTGATGTGTGTGAAAGTGATTATGAAGGTCTGTGAATATTCTATGTTTTTCCTATTACTATCAAATCCCACCTCAAACTCTGAGGAGATACAGTGCTACTATGAAGTTATGTCTTTGTAGCTAATTGCTGTATTAATGACGAATTATCATATTTGAATGAATTCTATACACACCAGATGTTTCTGACATTTGCTACGTAATGTATTGAGATATTTTAATGCTGTCAAAGTAAGCCTTAATCAGTGTGCTCTTTATATTCTCTCATTCCATTGTCCTTGACTAAAACACACAATATGACGACAAGATCTATTGACTCATCACCGAACTGGCTTTCATCTGGTTTCAGGTGGTTAAAACATTGCACAACAAAAGCAGATAATTTAGGGTGTTTATCAAGTGTTACTGGAAGGTTAGCACAAAGCTAACAACCTAACAATAATGATGAACACCATGAATTTATTAAGAAATTATGGATAACGCTAACAAAGATTGTACCTGCTTACTTGAATGAAAATTGCTGACATGGGACACAAGCACCCCAAAAAAATAAGAAGCGTTTCACTTCCTGTTTAAATAAAGGTTGCACAAATTGCAAATGACATCTCAATGGGGTAAAAAGTATCTTAAAAAAACGTTACAATCAATGGCAGTAAAAACACAAGTTTAGTATTTGTGGATCAACAACTGAAACAGAGTTCAAGGAAGTGATTACTTGTAATTATGTTGAGCTTTTTAGGTTAAAGATGGAGTACATTTTTGCTGGCATTAATAAGTCATAATGACACTGTGAAGTGTTCAGATAAAAGAAGCCCTGCATCAACACAGTGGCTGTCTGCCTTGTGAGGCCTTGTTGCCTCACATTTAGAACATGTCCAAAACACTATGTCCTGTTTGTACCTTTGCTTTTTAAGACTTGTTGTGAAGGCCCATATTAAAGACTACTATGATTTTTTCTGAATCTTAATCTATATGCAGTCAGATTTCTAGGCATGCCAGTGAATCTCTGACTCTGTACAGAGATTTGTAAACAAGTATCAAAATCTGCAAATATGTATTCAGAATCTGTGTGCACAGTAAGAGTTGTAACTGTTTAAAGCAAACTGAGAATCTGTACTTAGATTTGAGTATTTAAATTTGTAAACGTGTGCATTGATAATAATTGGGATACACATACACAGCTCTATGCACTCGTTCGTAAATAATTTTGCTACAATAACAGCAAAATTGTAATGTATTAATAGAGTGGCTTAAATGTATCTGAACTGGTTTCCTTTTGAGCAGTGTGTTTGTTTGTATACTTGTATTTCTTACATATGAAGCCATAGATTAGTTCAAATTAAATTTTGGGGGATATAAAATGCACTTTTCACGTTGAAGACTGAGTTTAAGGTCAGGATAGATTTCTTAACATTCAAGTCAGCGTTATGAGCTTGATGACACTTTTTAGTTCCAAAGAGAGACATGAGGAATAACTGACTTCTTAAGGTCTGACTTGCATAGGCCTATGTGCTCCAAAACCAGGGTCTTCCTCAGTCCTCCTGCTATGATTGGTGCAAATGCTCTAAGCCACTATTAACCAAATAATTAACATAGGCTTGGTTGTTACTATAATACCATTTTAGATATTTAACATTTTCATTACCAAGTGTCGTATGAGTTAATTTTATTTACAGTTGTGAAAGTAAACTAGTAGAATTCAGCTGAGAGCGAGCAGTGACCTTTTTGGACCCCCAGGACCTGTCCATAATGCTGACACTGCACTTTCATGTGAAGTCTTGCAAATAGTTTATTAACATCTACATGTTTCATGGAATATATATTATTATGTAAAATTTTCACATGCAAGTCATTAATTTTGTTAAAAGGAACAAGCTACGCCTTCTTAAGTCGGAAGTTAAAGTTCCAACAGCTACAACTCTAATACAGTCTGATGCAGTCATTAGTGCTTATATAAAGGCTGCGTTCAGGCCGGGGAGGGGTGGCGGCGTGAAGGGGTGATTAAACCAAGCTCATTTGCTGGGCGAGTGACGTCATCGGACTCGACAATGATGGGATCTCGAGCGAGCGCTGGTGAGTTTCCTCCAAACCAATAAAATCTCTCAATTCTGCTTTGTCACCTCAACAGGGAAGTAGGCAGGACACTGAAATACGCACCACTGGGCTGGGCTGTCGTCGCTGTGAGTTTGCACAAAGGCTGCGTCTTGTCGTCGGGTTCGCTCAGGGTTTTAACTGCCAGGTTATCATCCCCTTATCGGACCTGTCTGTAAGTAGCAGTAGCTTTCGCTTAGCGTGTAGTAACTTCACCGCTGTTTTTACACACACACTGTGTACTCTAGCTAGGCGTAAGCAAGGTCCTTTTTTTTCCCCCTCTTTTTGCCAGCTATGTTTGTTTCAGTCAACTCATGTTCTCATAATAGTATGCAAGTGTAAGGGGCTTGTTGCAGAGGCGAGGAAACGCTTTTTAGCTCCGTTTAATAAAGCCATAATCTACGCCTCTCCACCGTGTTAGTGCAGCTAGCTTCTCAAGCAAAACATTGAGTGTCCGCCGGTGTCATCCTGAGATGTTATCATCCAGCTTTACCGCTGTGTTGTGCATTAAAGGTTCAGCCGTCTATATACGGGATTTGATGGAGGATTTGGCTAATATCATTATAATATGATGCAGTGTGTGAGGCAAGTTCTTTGAGTAGTAGTTTCCATCTGACAGACACACGTGCACTGTTGTTTTTGTGTTTGCCAGCGCTTATGTAGTTGTTTTTAAAGACATTATGCAGGTCAAGTAGATGCAGCTTGCAGAAAATGAAGAAGTCAGTGATAAAATTACTGGACCAACTTGTACTTCCTGATTGGCTAAGTTTGTACTTTTCCCTCAAATGGGCTGCTTCTTATTTTCAAGGTTAAATGATGAAGTAAACACCTAGTGCCAGGGGTTTGCCTCGTTTAGCTTGTTTCATGAATCAGATACTCTCCGATACACCATTTTTTACTGGTATATTTTACAGGTTTTATATTTCATTTCCTGCTTTCCTTGATTTCCACTATAGGGCTCCATTTATTAATTTGGATTCCTTATTGATAGTCCAAAATGCCAAAGCCCAAATTCTCTTGTCAGAATCCCCAGAGTATTCCTATTCAAGCCTTTAAAGTGAATAAGAAGACATGTTATTCAGAAGCTAGAACCATATACATTCATTTTCCTTCAAAAAACAATGACTCTGTTATTGTTTTTTATTAAAAGGAAAAAAATATGGGCTGTGTGGCCTGACGCATCCGGCCAGAAGTGGTGAACTACACCAGTACTAGAAAGGTGATATTGAAATCACAGGTTGCTTTATTGCTATTACAATTATTATACAAATTATTTTTCCTCTTTTGAGCATTGTGAGGACATTGACAAACGTGGGGAAAAGGTCAGCGGAATAACATTAAGCAAATGGCCCAGCCAGTGGGAATATCACTGCTAGTTGGGTCAGGCATTCACGGCTCAAGGCCTTGGCAATCTGACTAATCAGCTGTCAGATTGACCCCAAATTTTTAATTTAAAGGAAAAGTGAAAAGTTGAAATGTACTCAGATTTGAAAGGCAAAATGTGAACATGTGATATTTATTCCTTTCAAAAATTAATACATTATTAGGCAATTGCTCATTGCATATACTTGAAATTTGCATGTTCAGTGTTGTTATGACTTCTTCCAGACACCTGTGTGCAGCAGCAGTATTAGTTTGACATCTCTTAAAGGGAATCTGATGTTTTCCATATGTTTAGCATACTGTAACATGTGTCCTGTAGAAAACTAATGGAGCATCAGGTTATAGTTGTTACTGTCATGTTTAGTTCCTTATAAATATATGGAGTACTGCCACCAGGAGCTATTGAATTCACATACAAAGCGCCTGGACACACCTGTTCTTTGATATAACACACACTGAAAAACAGATTTAGATTTTTTTTTTTTTTTTTGACGACTGCTCACACAAACAAGTTAACAGAGGAGCCTAGCCAAAGGTTAATGCTTTTATTAAATCAATGACAAAAAAAATCCAAAACTTTTCTATGCTCTTAAGTAGACTGTTTAGTAACTTTAGTAATTCATACTATACAGAAGTGAACTGATGTCTGGAACTGTAGGAAAATGCAGCTAAAACAGTACGGCATGCAAACGTCAATAAAATATTAAGTTTTACATTTCTGTGCAAGAGTTTTCTAAACTTGAGATGTTTTAAAATCTTAATCATCGCGCATTACCTAGGGAGGCATCTGACAGTCCTAAACTGACAAATAAAGGCATTCTACTCTAAATTCATTCTGCAGAGCGACAACAACCCCAAACACACAACCAGAGTGACAAAGAACTGTCTTCAGCTGCAACAGAGGGTAAGCCCCCCCAAAACGTTTTGCACAGTACCTGTCTATGATCTGTAAGAAACTTCTTCATTGCATTTTTTTTCTTTACGTTGTTGTTTGAAGAACAGATAGACTATTTTGAAATTCATATTTACTTTCTCTGTAATCATTGTAGGATCTTTATCTTACAATATAAAGTGCCTTGAGGTTACTGTTTGTTGTGATTTGGCACTATATAAATACAATTGAATTGAGTTATGCTGTTTTAGAGGCTCTGGCAAATTCCTTTCACTTTTTAACTTTTTTCCTGGTAAAATGTTTGTTTGTTTTTTCTATATACCTGCTTTTTAGAGAAAATGAACCTCCCTCTCTCTCGCTCTGAGGTTTTTGGGGAACTGAGGAAGGAGCTGCACGAAGATGAAGAGTTTCATCAGTCCGACGTTCATGTCTTCATCATCATGGGAGCATCGGTAAGAGTTCAGTCACTTATTGAATAACAAGGCCTAAACATGGGTACTAATAAGCAGACTTGTAAAATCAAATGAAGATACGAATGGTGGCGGACTTGCGCACACACAATTAAAAAATAATGAAGCTTTTCTAATTGAAAGTATGTAACTAATCTTTTTGTCCCTTTTTTTATTTAGACTTGAGGGCACTTAGGCAAGAGTATTTGGCCATATTTTCAAAGAAAGTGTGTTGAAACCCTAAAAATACTGCAATAATTGCACCCAGTCTGATTAGGGAAATGTTGAAACTGATTTCAAAAAGCTTCTGCAAACAAGCTCTACTCAGACAGGATTCAAAATTGAGTCAGTCAAACAGTCAAGGTTCCTCTTTATTATCATTTGAGGGCCGGTTATAAGTAGGACATCTTAAAACAGAGCTAGTTTCTTTTTTTTCTTCTGTTTATAGAAAGTAATTCATGCATGAGGAGCTGTTTTGCTTTACACAAAACGTCATGGGTGTTCAGCTTGAATAAAATGCGTTAGTGCCAAATTTATTTTACCAACTGCCAAATCTAAATGAACATTTGTGTTGTTTCTTTGACTCTTACTATAAGAGATGAGCCGAATGAAAAATGGCTCCATGGATGGCATATTTTCTCATGTTGTTCAGGTGTTGAGTTCAGGAGCTAAAACGCTTAACATCTTTGAGAAATATACATTTCCCCCCTTCTTTCCTTGTTGCACAATATTTCAATAACCGTCATTCTGTGCTTTTCACTGCTTGGCCTTCAATCTGTTAAAATGTCTTTATTTTCTTTCAGTCTTATCGCTAAAAGTAAACAATACTTGTACCTAAACTAGTAAAATCTTTGAAAGATCAATTTTCTTTTTATTGTCATCTATAAAGACACTGTTTTAATTGCCCTTGTTGTGACTGTTGTCAAATGTGAAAATAGCTGCATTTGACTTCTGTTTGAACATCTAACTGGCTTTGGCCTTCCATGTCCTGTACTATGGTTCTTTGTAAGAAAGGGTGGCGCTGTGGCTGATTTTTGCAGAGTCACAGTCGGTCAGCATTTTTCTTTCACTGCAGGATTAAGTGCAGGGCAGGGGTTTTAGCAGGCTCACTCTGGTTGTTTGTTTGATGCCTGTGTGTTACTGTCCCTGTTTAAATGGGTGTAACTGTTTTTTTTTTGTTTTTTTTCTTATCATTTTCCAAATCGGGATTGCACCACAGAAGTGCTTTGTGCCTTTCATATGATTTTTCAACTTTAATGTACATGTAATGGAAAAGCAGACAATTTGTTAAAGCGTTTTTCTTAAGATTGCTCGCAAAATAGTATATTTTTTCTTTCTAGTATCTGGGTCACTTGTAAGAAAGCAATGTTTTAGATTTTAAGAGATCCCACCTTTGACTCAGGGTTACACTTTAAAAAAAACCCAAAAAGCTGTTAAATGTTGGTTCTTCTGTGGTGCTTTAACTGGTCCAGCTCATTTAAGATTTATGTGTGTCCCCCTAAACTAAAATTACTTATACACAGGCACTTTAGGAAAGCATTGTGTACTCCTATGCCAATTTTCTAATTTTGTCTAATGTTCTGGTCCATGACAGGTGTCACGTGTTTATTGGGGTTTTAGGTAATAGCTGATTTGAGAGCCTTGTATCAGGTTTTATAGTGATAACCAGGCATTAGCCTTTATCTAGTAGACCAGTGTCTCTCAAACTGTGGGGCGCGCCCCACTGGTGGGGCACAGGGTCATGACAGGTGGGGCGCGCGGTCATGACAGACCTGGGAGAGAAGTCATGCAGAAAAAATGTTGAACATCAGATTAAATCTCACAGTGGAACAAGGAAAAAAACATTTGCATACGTTAGTGTGTACACAGAGTTGTCGTCCCCCCCGCTTTGCGTGGGGTTCGACAACATTTCATCCAGCAGTGGGGCATGGTGGAAAAAGTTTGAGAACCACTGTAGTAGACAGGTTTGATGGCTATGTCTAAGCCACTGAAGCAGCAAGTTATTCAGTACAGTAAGCGGCAGGGCAGTGTTGTCTCTTGCTGGGTGGCATTTGCTTCCACTGGGATTACTCAGGTTGCGCAATTCTTAAATAAGACAAAGCAGCCTACTTACCTTTAGCAGCACAGTGTAACCGGTTTGTACTGCAGCATCTTTAGACATTTGTGTTGTGGAAAATGACTAATGCTGACTGAGATTAGTAGCCTAAATAAACAGCACACTGATTCCCATGTGATTATGCCTGTAGCTTGTATTTTGAAGGTGAAATAATCCTGTTTGTGTGTTTGCTCAAACAGGGTGATCTGGCTAAGAAGAAAATCTACCCAACTTTATGGTGAGTGAACCTCAGTAAAAGGCTTTAGTAACACTGCAAAGGCTCATGAAAGATACTCCTTTAGTCTGGACTTTAGTCTCAGAAGTGTGGTACAATGAACCATACTTTCCTCTGTACTCTCCCAGGTGGTTGTTCAGAGACGGCCTCCTGCCTGAGCAGACATACTTTGTTGGATTTGCTCGCTCTAACCTGTCAGTTGATGCCCTCCGTACTGCTTGCATGCCGTACCTGAAGGTAAACTCGGACTCTTGAGATGCGGCTTTTTAAAATTTTATGATTTATTATTATTATTATTATTATTAATTGATTTATTTTTATAGGACGTTAGGTCAGATAAACTGGTTCTTGTATAGATTTCATACAAATGAAATCACACCTACAAAGTGTTCCAGAAATATGCAAAGAGGAGTATTAAAGTGTACAGCCCATACTTGCATATTTACAAAAGTAAATAAATTAAAATACCCTTTGCTTTGTTTCCTGCCCATTATGAAATTCAGTGAGTTAGAGCAGCAACACTCAAAATAATGTTTAGTGATGCAAAGTGGGCGGGTCCTGAGGTCATTTATCTGTCCCAGTGCTCAGTACACTGTGTATTTTTGTGACATCTATACAGTCATACATCTGTAAAAGTTTTCACCCTCTTGTTCAGGTGACAGACATAGAAGCAGAGCGGTTGTCAGCCTTCTTCGGCAGGAACACGTACATCAGTGGGAAATATGGAGATGGGGATTCCTTCTCCAAACTCAATGCTCACATCGAGTCTCTTCCAGGAGGCCCCGGGGCAAACCGGCTGTTCTACCTGGCCCTGCCACCCACCGTCTACCATGATGTTACCAAGAACATCAAGCACCACTGCATGAGCACGAAGTCAGTACACTTTTCTAGAGAGAGAGATATATATATACACACATATCCAGTGCTTTGAGTGATGCTGATAATGTTGCAAAGGTGCACCTGTATGTGAGCCCACTGGGACAAAAAACTACTTATCTTTTTCCTAGTGTCTGATAGATGAAACTATCTGATAATATATATTTTTTCCATTAACCCTCAAACTATAAACCTCTTGTTTTAAGTGGACAGTTTGCTGAGGCTTGTCTCTGTTGTTTAGGGGCTGGAACAGGGTGATAGTAGAGAAGCCATTTGGTCATGACCTTCAGAGCTCTGAGGAGCTGTCAACTCACCTCTCATCCCTGTTCACTGAAGACCAGATCTATCGCATAGATCACTATCTGGGCAAAGAAATGGTGCAAAATCTCATGGTGCTCAGGTAGGAAAATAAACAATTTAGGCACTTTTTTTATATATATATGATGCTTTGTAAAGATTTTGATTGTTGTAAATGTGAATGCAAGCAGCTTTATTTCAGTTCAAAGCAGGTGTAGCAGAACAGAGTCTCAAAGAGAAACTTCATGAAGGATTCATTTTATTTGCACATGTGGAAGAATAGATTTTTAATTTTCATAGTAAAAGCGATGTTCTCTTGATCTTAAGTTAATTATGCAACACTTCATTTTCAGCTGGCCTGTGATTTAGATAAGCCCCCTATGATCTTGCAGCATGAATAGAAAATGGCACCTTAGAACAGAACAGAAGATAAATGTTAATGCATCATGTTGTCATGAACAGCTGTCTTGTTGGCCTGTGTATTCTGCTGAGCATAGAACAAATACGCTGTGTTCATCGCAGGTTTGGAAATCGAATTTTTGGGCCAATCTGGAACAGGGACAGCGTGGCCTGTGTTGTTCTCACCTTTAAGGAACCCTTTGGTACTCAAGGACGAGGAGGCTATTTTGATGACTTTGGCATCATCCGGTGAGGAGAAACACAAATTCCTTTTCTTATGAGGTTTAACGTGAAGTTACAGCAAAACAAGTAGAGAATTATGAGGACTTGGTATAAGGGCACAGTTTTATTTCATCATATTAATATTTCAATTAAAGATCTTGCACATAGTGGTGGGTTAACATTCCAGCAACATAAAAATTATTTTGGTAATACTGTTAATGTTATAAACCTTACATTGGGTAAGGTGGTCTTATAAATTTGTTAAGCACTATATATTGAATTTTTCTGTCCTGGTAATGGTGTCAGATTGGAGAGTTAAAGGGTTACTTTTTCATTTGCATATTAAGAGCTCGCTGCAGGGAAAATTACCATAGATGAATAAATTTGACCCGTTTTACCAGCACATCAGTACCAACACATGATCAATTATAATTTTAATTAATGTCATAACAGTCTTCAGTGTCTTTTGTGTGACCACCTGTTTTTTTCCCCCCATGATCAGAGATGTCATGCAGAACCACTTGCTGCAGATGCTCTCCCTTGTTGCCATGGAGAAACCAGCTTCCACCAGCTCTGATGATGTCAGGGATGAAAAGGTGAAAAATTGCCAGCCAGAAACCAAACACTTTGAAACAGGCACAGAGGCATTCTGTGTATTAAATGAGGGGTGTCTGGGCTTTGATTTTGTTTCTTTTTTTTTTTTTTTTAGGTGAAGGTACTGAAGTGTATCGAGCCACTGTCCATGTCTGATGTAGTGCTGGGTCAGTACGTGGGAGATCCAGAGGGTGAAGGAGATGCCAAACTGAGTTATCTGGATGACCCCACAGTACCTAAAGGATCGACTCAGGCCACCTTTGCCACTGCTGTGCTCTATGTGCACAACGAACGCTGGGATGGTGAAGACACTAAAATCTTTAGAAAAAATACAGCGTTTTAAAAAATCTTTGTCCTTGTTCATCAGGAATTGAAAATGCACAAAAATTTTCCTCCTTAGGCGTTCCTTTCATCCTTCGCTGTGGAAAAGCACTGAATGAGAGAAAAGCTGAGGTGCGGCTGCAGTTCACTGACGTCCCCGGAGACATTTTTGGAAGTCAGTGTCGCAGGAATGAGCTGGTTGTGCGCGTGCAGCCCAACGAGGCTGTCTACGCCAAGATGATGAGCAAGAAACCTGGCGTGTACTTCCACCCTGAAGAAACCGAGCTGGATCTCACCTACAAGAGCAGATACAAGGCAGGTTCAAGTGTTGTTTAATTATTTTGCCTTACACACCTGAGACCAACTGTGTTTACAAAGTGATATACTGCTGGGGCCAGCACATATTTGACACTCTGTCAACTGTTTCATCTCCAGTTTCAGTGGCAGTTTAAAAAAACAGGAACAGGTCACTAAGCAGTTCATCACATTTTTCTTTCTTTCTTTTTCAACCTTGTCTTCTTTAGGACGTAAAGCTTCCAGATGCTTATGAACGTCTGATCCTGGATGTCTTCTGTGGGAGCCAGATGCATTTTGTACGCAGGTCTGTCCTTTTCCTCTTCCACTGTTGTCTGTCACTGTTGTAATTGTAATCTAAAAAACTGGCCTGTTGCAATTGATTCACTAGATGGCGCCATAGAGCCTCTTTTTGATACCAGAACCATGAGTTGTGGAAAGCTTGCACCTTTATTTTATCTGACTACTTCTGCATATTGAATTGTTGGTGTGTGCAGTGATGAACTAAGGGAAGCGTGGAGGATCTTCACCCCTCTCCTTCATCAAATAGAAAAGGAGAAACCGAAGCCTATTCCATACAAATATGGAAGGTAAGAATTGTTTTACTCTGCCTTGACCTGGAAGAGGAAAAAGTGCTTACTTGTATTTATTTATTTATTTTCTTCCTTCTTAGCCGTGGCCCTCAAGAAGCAGATGACCTCGTACAGAGGGTTGGATTTCGTTATGAAGGCACTTACAAATGGGTGAACCCTCACAGACTTTGAATTGTGATGAGATGAGGGAGGAATAGAAGTAGGCTAGTAGAAGAGGGTGCAGCAGGGTAAGTGGTTAGCTATATTCCGATATGTGAACGGCTGTGAGGGATAAGGTGTTTCCAACATGTGGATCCAGCCTACAGCAAAGAAAGAAGAAGCTGTTAAAAAAAAAAAAAAAAAGTCTCAGGTTAAGTTATTCCATAAGGCCTGTTCAAACTTTCACATGACAACTGTGAACTTAGTGTTTTCATGGGCTTATACCCCAGTTATGGTGGTAGTTTTCATGCTTTCATACATTCACAGCACTTTTTAGCTTTAGGTAGAGCTGGGACAAAGTCCACAAAACCCAGGAAAAAAGAATGAACAAAGATTTGTGCAAACAAATTGTCTAAATTTGCTCCTTATTCATGTCTTCGTTGATTAGATCTTAAGTTGTTTGGATGGTAAAAGATAACAAAACACTCCAAACTCAGTTGTGTCCACACAATGTAAACCAAAGATGGTAACTGGACACAGAAGACAAGAAATAGGAACAAGTGTCCACCAGCTGTCAATCTTAAATTACTATGATTTTTTTTTTTTTTGTAATTTTAATGCCATTATGCTTTTAATTGCATTGTTTGTATTTCTGCGTTTGCTGCTCTTTTTGCCTCCTCTGCATGGGACCAAGGACATCATGGTTGTTGTTAAAATAAACAGTGTCGTTTTCACAAGGTGATTTCCTTGAAAACATTCTTGGTGCAAGTTTTAGCTGTCCCCACGGACAAGCAGAACAAGCTCCTTATTAGTTTCCACACATTGATCTTCATTCCCTTTTGTTTACATTTTCCAAATTTAAGTTGCTGACATGGATTCCATATTTCAAGATCCTGATCGCAGTGGTGTGTACCACAAGACAACATTGAATGTCTGTTTTGACGCATTGTATACCGCACACTTTTGTAAAGCTAGCAACATTTCCATGACTTGTAATAAACTAGTTTTACTTGTTAATGTGTCTTGTTTTGCCTCGTCTCCCCCGTTGTTCAGCCTGTCACTCAGAAATCAGAAGGTGAAGGGAGAGGATGCTTGTAGGAGGAACTATAAAATGTCATATTTAATTTTCATTGCTTTAAAATGAGGCTCAGGGGGCAGGCTCTCATTTTGTGAAATGTCTGTTGCTTTGAATGCTTTGGCATGTTGTCTTCCTCATGTCCTCTGCTTGTATTTCTAGTGGGAGGGACTAAAAGTTCAGGGAAACCTTTAAGTTGGGAGGCTTAACTTTTAATTTCCACCAGGATTCCCTGTCTGAGTACAGTAAGTATAGTTTCATAGAGATCATTTCCTTTCCAAAAAAACAAAGTCCAGCCATGGTTTGACACAAATTAATTTATTCACAGAAAAATGTTGATTACCAATGAATTAGTAACTGAGTGAAAACTGGGTCAGGCAGGATCACAGCTACAAATGGCATAGTGGACGGATGTTTAAAGGCTAATTCAGATTCATTTCAGCCTGGCATGTTTTCCCCATTAATGTGTCTGAGTCATGCCACCTTTGCACTCTTACCCTGTAACTCAAATATTGCTGAGCGTGGCATATTTTTCATCTGACTGAACAGATAAACTTTTGCAACCATGACCTCTTACCCAGATCAGCTGTTCTGTTCAAAGTGCTTTAGGAGTAAGCAGACCCGCTCTGATGCATGTTAGCTAAACCAACAAATGAAGCTGTGCAGTTACAGTAGTGCAAAGTGTATGTGTGGGAATGTTGGTCATTCAGAAAAATGCTTCAATACATTATGCTTGGTCCTGATTTACACTGTTGGAAGGCCAGCTAATATATAAATACTAGAAAATTGATCAGATTTTGCGTTTATCACGGATGAAATTTCTCCATGATCAAGTGTCAAGATGATACTTGAGCCTCTCCCAGCTGTCAGAATAGAATAGAATAGAATGCCTTTGTCATTATACTGGATGCACAATGAGATTGCACATCCTGTATAGTGCAGAAGAAACATATTTAAATGGGTTCACACTTAGCCACTAATGGTAGCACTGAGTGCATCAGGTGGCTGAAATGTATTAAATTATGAACTTGAATTTACAAAATTAATTTTATGCAGTGCCTGTTACATTTTTTTTATAACCTTGGTAGCTCTCAATGACCTCTTCCTCTTGACCTAAGTAGGTAGTACGCAATTGCTCCATTATGTGTGGAGAAGAGTCACCTGACACATTAAACTCCAATTTGTATGGAGGCCCGTGCACACAGCCTGACAAAGGACATCTAGTTACAAAATCACATTATCCCTGTTGTAATGGCCATTCTCTTTGATGGGGGATTTTAGGATTTGTTGAGCCAGCTAAGGCAAAGAAAACCTGGTTATGTCCAGCATGTGTTTACTAACCACATTAGAGGCTAGCTGTCCTGATGTGTGCCATCTTATTAACATGACCCACAGAGATACAATGTGAGACTTAAGCCAAATTGAAATGTACCAGAATTATCCTTTAACTTTTTGGTCTGCCCACCAAAAATGCTAAGACTTAGCAACCATGCATCTTTAAGGCACATTAGCTTTTTTCCATTTAAAAACTGTTTTTGTGCAATTGACAATATATTCATTTACAGTACGAGGCAGGAAATGTCAGTGAATAATGTAAGACACTTAAAGCATACAGAGACGCGACCAGATGAGGTAATACATCTATTATTAAATAACTCGTGGTGATGGAAAGGCGTTCACTGGACGGAAACATTACTTAAAGATTAATCCCTCTACAGAAGGCTGTCAATAGCCTTTTGCCCCAGGTGGTTAGCCCTGTCACATTTTCTGAAGTCTGAATTTCTATATTAGTGTTGTGATTTAAAAACCGACTGATTTCATCGGGTTTACAATAAAAGAAGCATGCATCTCAAGCAAAAATAGCTGACAGTTACATGAATTATTCAAGTTTCATTACACATCAGGGAATAAAAGAAAGTACTTTAAACATGTTGGAAAATCCGTGTTCCAGATAAAAATGGCTGAATTGGAGTTGAACACACACACTGGAGCCATATTGTTGCACGGCAGCAGTGGTGTGACCGGTGCAGCATACTCCCATCGATTTCTAAAAGGTTACGAAAGTGGTCGTGTTCTCCATTAAGAAGGCACCTTCAGTTTTTTGTTTTCCTTCCTCTTTACATGTGCTCCGGATGATTTTGCAAACAGCTTATGAACTCTGTGACTGGGTGGCCCTCGTAGCAGATCTGATACACTGCGTTGAACAGGGGAAACCTAAAGGAAGGAGGAAGCATGGTTGAGTGCTGAAATAAAGCAAACTGATCTAATTTCTAGCTAAAACAAATGGAAACTGTGAATCTGCCTTACTTGTCAATCAGGTTTTTGTGCTTGAGGATGAGATAAACCTCAGCTGCTGTTGCTGGTCCCTGCAGCTTCTGACCATTCAGCATCTCTTTCTCCAGTTCCTCAATAGACTGAATAAGATAAGAAACATGACAAGCTGCAGCCTCTTGAGTTTAAAGAGAAGGTGTGCACACTTGATTTTTCACCCAAGAGCCCGACAATAGATATTTTTTATTTATATATAAAAAAGATGGAACTTGCCACTGCGATGCCTTTCATTAATTTGTACACTGTTTTTATTCATTGTAATTTTAAGCTGAATGAAAAAGTTGGTAAAAGCCAGTGGATCTGACTGCAAAGCCCAGACACAATGCAAGACCCTAACAGGATCTTTATACCTGATTTTATTGTCCTCGTTTAAATAAAGCTGTAGCTTACAAAACGATCACCATGTTGATAAAATAACACTTGAATCTAGCAATTAAGAACAAATTTTTTTTTTTTGCTATAAGACCAACTCCAAGTAGTTGCAGTGACCACTTTCGATCACAAGGCAGTTGCACAGGTTGCCTGATGAGAGGCAATTTGTTTCCAATTGCCATCTGACTCAGGCTGACTGCAATCAGACAGATTAGCGAAGGTTTTCAATTAATTGCACGTTTAATTTGGAAAGGCCAGCAGATTGCCAACATGATGCAATCTGATAGGGCCACTTGTCTGCAATGCACCTCTTTGGACTAGGGAACTTGGCCCAACTGGTTGTATTCTGGTTATATTATGTAATAGCAAGGTTGCCAAGCACCTATGTCTTTTTTCTTTTAAATTGCTGTCCTGCAGCAGTGACATCGCCATTTGTAGAGGAATTTCTGAATTCCTGTTTCCAAGCTATCAAGTTCTGGCCTCTGAATGTCAAATTAATGAAGTAGTTAATATAAATTTCTATGTATGTAAATGGCAACAGATCCCGATTCTGCTTGTGCGCGTGGCCACTGAACTGGTCCCAATTTTTAAAGCAACCGTTTCAAATCGTTGCTTTGAAAATGGGGAATCCCAAGGTCATTGCACACGGTTGCAATAATTTTGATCAGTGGTCTTTAACTGGTTTCTGAATGAATAGTGAGTATCACTAAATGCTATATAGTGCACTCAAAGTATCCCACAATGCATTACAAGAAATGGTGTACAACTGATGGACATAATACAGTTTTAATATAATGTACATTGTTTTATGTTTTTCTTAATAAATTGATTATATCTAGTAAAAACATTAAAAAAAAAGGTGTGAAGTCAGCTTTCAGGTTGCTCAGATTTGGACATTTTTAAAAATACTACAATAATAATCGCTAATAAAGCTTCAGCAATATTAAAGACATTTTACATCATTTTAAAAGCACATTTTAAACAATTATTAGACCTCCTTGTGATAGGTACTGAATAGCAGAACACCTCACAACACCAGCAGGCTAAGAGAAGTGTTGTCAAAATTGTTACAGTTTGGCACAGTTTTTCCTGCATCCAAACGTCACCACCGAGAAATGAC
Organism: Bujurquina vittata; assembly: GCA_015106715.1. Lineage (NCBI taxonomy): Eukaryota > Metazoa > Chordata > Actinopteri > Cichliformes > Cichlidae > Bujurquina > Bujurquina vittata. Next base: position 16,000 of record VUQK01012708.1, read on the forward strand.
TCTCCACTCACTGTAGTCCCCCCCCCCATTTAATGAGAAGAATGTATGCAAGGCATATATATAATCATTGCTTTAATTCAGTTAAATTTTACTTATATAGCCTGAGCCTGTTCACTCACTGGTATACGGAGTGCAGATTTAAGCTGCGTAATATACAATACAAACTCTTACCTTCCCCGTTCTCACAAAAGCTTCAGCAACTTTACGGTTACGGCCGCCGTAGCAGGTTGTGATGAGGTCGGCCACACCACAGCTTTCCAGAAAGGTTGCCGAGGACACGGGCCCTTCTTTGCAGAAGATACGGGCGAAGGCAATCATCTCCATCAGGCCCAGCCTGATCACTGCTGCCTTTGTGTTGTCCCCGAAGCCCAGACCATCACAGAAACCAGCACCGACCGCAACAATGTTCTGTAGGACACATGAAGGAACAGTGTGAGCAGTGCAGACTCTCTCATACACTTAGACTCTACACTCATGTATTCCCTGTTTTTGACCTAATAATAAATCTGTTAACTGTTCTGTGTGGTAATCATGTTTCAGAAGTGATGTGTCCATAGCTCAGCAGCTCTTTATGAGGCACATGCTTCTTGTGTGACTAATAAGTATACTGGAACTTTTAATGACCCTTGTGTTGTGAGACAGATGCCCGGCGGGGGTTCACATTTGTCCCTTTCCCCTCCATTTGTGTAACCTCGGTGCCTTTAACTCACAGTACGCTTGATCTTTGTGTTTCAAAGCAAGCAAATTTCGTACTGAGAGCTCACCTTCAGGGCTCCACAGATTTCCACCACGTCGTACTCCTCCACTACAGTAACTCGGAAGTTGCTGGTCTGCATGAGCTCCTTCAGCAGAGTACCGTGATTTTTATTCTTACAGCCTGTGAAAGGGGAAAAAAAAGAAGAATCAATTATTTTATTAAGGCTCAGGATTTAAATAAAAAAAGCCTGTCAAAAGAGGACTGTGTGCCTTTTTTTGTTTGCTGTTACAACATGCTGACTGTAAATCCTGTGAAGCCTGTAAAACACATGAGGGAAGCACGTCTTGAACCAAAAGCTTTAACTCTGAGGTCGCAGAAAGCTTGAACCGAAACAAACACGCTTCCTGTTTTGAGGCTAAAAGCTGCTTATCTGGTTCTTTAATTCTTGATTAAAGTGCAAAAATTGTCGTCCTAATTCATCAACAAGCCCATTTCGCGGGAGCAAAGTGATTAAAACTAACCGATGGTTGTCTCACAAAACTTCTCATCAGCAACCTCATTGGCGATGTTTGCGCCCATCAGGACGCTCATGGTGATGCCGAGCTTCTCCTGGATCACATCAGAGATGAGTTTGAGTCCATCTGGCCCCTCGTCTACACCCTGAGGGGACAAAAAGCAAACCATCCCCGTGTCTGGATTGACCACCACTGAATATATGTGGCATTAGGTCAGAGATAAAAGATGTAAAATTCATATCTGGTAATAATAATTTTAAAAAAAATGCAGCACCTTGATGAGGGATATTCCCAGCGCGTCGCTCTTTATCTTGCCTTTGATGGTGTCGCATACTTTCCCCACAAACTGGTGCGGGATCACAAACACCAAAATGTCTGCCTCGCTGGATGCTTCCACCAAGTCCGGCACAGCCAACTGAAAGGGATCATAACATGCATCAAAAGCCCGAGGAGACCTGCTGTACCAACCTGCTGCATTCAGAAAGCTCATATTAAAGTCATTAAATTATAAAATTAACAGCTGCATAGCATCTATTTAAGGATCTGAAGTGCATATGAGACAGCAGGCACTAAAATAAAGAAAAACTTTTCTTACCACATTTGCTGGTAGCTTGTGTCCAGGAAGGTATTTGACATTTTCGCGGTCTGAGTTGATTATTTCAGTGAGTTTGCGCCCATTCACAATCTCCTCAAACACCCACATTTTTACAGTATTGTCAAATTTTGAGTTCTGAGCAGCATTGGCACCCACGATTTTGGCAATGGCTGAGCCCCTGTGTGGTTGACAGTTACAAGTCAGTCAATTTACAGGAGAACTCAATAAATTCATATTGCAGTCATCATGCGATCCGCTCGGGTGATCATTATCAGTAACGATTCCTCTTTGATCAGTAAGTGATAATCCAGAGCAAGATGGCAAGGCTACACACAGATAAGCTGATAACTGTATGCTGTAATCATTTGTCCTCCATACTGTTTTCACAGTGGGCGCCAAACTCCATGGAGAATTTTGCCAATTTTATGTTAGCATAATCAGCAACAAAATTATATTGGCTTTTCAACCAGTTTATGTTCGTGATCTTAACTTTTTTTGAACCACTCATGAATTCGGCATTTTAAAAAAAATAGGTATTTAAATGTATTTCCAACAAAAGCTACAATCACAAGAAACAGTGTTACAATATAACCTTTTCTCTTCGGTTGATAAACTGAACCCACACGCCGAATTTACTGAATATTTTTAAAACATTTATTTTGGGCTTCAAATTAATTGTTCCCCTCTGGGATTTTGCCGTAGCCGTCATAACACCAATTTGTCAGACCGCTTTGGTGGAAACAGCTGCCGGTGTCTCTGTCACCGCTAATAGGAGCGAGCTAAGAGGCTGCTGACACATCAAAGCTAACGACGAAATCCCAATCATGTTGCCAGACGTGTGGCCAGTTTTCTTCCATCTAAAGGCGGCTTGTCAGCATGCGACTCCATAAGGAGATAAACCTGTCTGGCAGCGGCAGGTACAGCAGGTCAAACTTCCCGCACGCCACCGTGCGCGGAGTCCAGCAGACAACGACGCATTTGAGACAAGCGGACACGATTCATAACATGAAAACATCGACTTGCCAGTTTCCAGAACCCACGATGCAGACTTTCTTCGGAGCTGCCATTGTGAAGAGGTAAAGCGCTGAGTGTGGGAGGTGAACCTGCAGCAACTGCAGTCCAGTTATGCAACATGCACACACACACAGCCACCCGCATTTTATTGGTCTGTCCGAGGGGAGACACCGGCCCGCCCATTAACGCATGGCCAAGGCCGTGAGAGCAGAGGTTAGCGGGCTGCAAGTGAGCGGGGCCAAAGTCTCTGTGTCAGCCTTTATGGTTTCACATCGTCTGCATATGCAAGCGATTCGTGACCGTCTGGCTGCAGAGCTATTTTAGCGACTAATTGTCTTTATTTTATTTAACACTTGCACTGTGTTTGAGTGAATTATACAGATGAGATCCGATCAGTGCTGACATACCTAAGATAAATTAAAATATCTTGTTTGTAGATGTGTAATGTGTAAAATAGTATGTACAGAAACACAAGTTATTTATATTAATGAAACATTTAAAATATGACACGTGTAGTTATGGAATAATTAACGGCTAATTACAATAAATTCAAGCCCCCCCCCCCCCTTCCTCGTAAATAGAGACCTTGGGGAGAGCTTGAAGGAGATTGATCGCCCTCAGGGCGAGTGGGGAATTTGATGAATATATAAAGCATGGAGGTGGTTTTAGTATAAATACTGACAAATTATTGAGGTCAAGGTCATTAGGTCATACAAAACATGTCTAAAATATGCTGCATAATTTGGGTTTCAACTACATAAACAAATTGTCTAAGAAATTTTAAGCAAATATTAAAGAACTGTTTTCATTTTTTGAGCACCTTGTATGATTGTTCTTAATCAATCAAGGCAAGACGGTCAATAGCGCTTCCAAATTTTTTTAATTTTTATTTTTAAATGTACTTTTTTGGGGGGGGGGGTTGGCATATGGTGCGAACGGTCAAACACACGCAACTTAAGAAATGCTGATAAACATCATCTTCCATTGTTTTGTGGGCATTTTTCTCTTTTGCTGCATTTGACCTCTCAGGGCCACTGTAGTTTTGACACATTTAAAAAAAAAAGCTTCTGTAAGTCAAATTTTTTGCGTTACTATCTCAAAAATCTCTACTTAATATCTATAAACTTTGAGTTAGGCATCTCAAAATTTTGATTTACTCAGAAGTACTTATTAGGAACTCAAACTTTTGAATTATGTAATACATTATGTATTGCAAATGTATCTCTGGCATTCCCCCACATTGGCTGAAATAAGCTTCCATAGAAAGGAGATCTTTATACTATATACTATACTATATATTTTCTGATGGGTGCCAGTGACCGCATTATCATACTACCACCACTTCCAAAATGAATCCTTCATCCTCCATTCTGATGCCTTTAAGCATTTTTTTTACTACTTCAGTAAAAAGATAAATGTAGGATCTTCACTTTTATTTGACAGTTTTTACTTGGATTGTGTTTCAGAGGCAAAAATAAAAGAAGGACGAAGGTAGTTTTCCAGTCTGACAAATGAAGCCAAGTGGAACGTGGTAGTGCTTTAAACATGCATTCTTTTTAATGGCCAGCAGGGGGCAACTCCTGGAAGGAAACACAAGTCAGATTGTACAGAAGTCTATGAGATAACAATTATTTTGCTCTCTTGTTCCTTGACCTTAGTTAACAGCTTCCTGGTGAGTTCATGATGTCAATATCTTGTGTAAAGACGATTGAAAACAGCATGATATTAAATTTACTAATTATCGTCCCCACTGAGTTAAAAAAGAAAAAAAAAAGAAAAAAGAATGATAAAGGCAGCCTATGCTTTATAGGCTTATTTTATAATTGACAAGTTCTATCAAATGAGCAAATCGTGTCCCTCAGTTTCCTTGCTCGTAACATCCGCTTTCATTAGACCAAGGTAGTTACAGCCAAAACACTTAATAAAGGCTTAATAATGAGAGAAGTATCCACAGGTATTAAATACAGTCTTTGGAAACAACATTTTATTGTAAAAGTTCCTGCAGACAGCAATGAGGTGGACCAAGCAGCTAGCACTTGGTCTGAAGATCATCCACAACGATTTTCTTTGAATATACAGGCTGTGAAATACTTTCCCATGAAATCCATTATGGCAGTTGTATCAATTACTATTATCTTATTGATAATAATTATTTTACCAGTAGGTGGTAAAACCACTTTCCCCCTGTCTTTCTCAAAATGTGGGCCACATCAAATTAAAATAAATAAATAAATGCACCTCCAGACTTAGACTGAACTGTCACCAAATTTCTCAACTTTTTACCAGCAGGGTATCCACTCTGAATGCCAAAAAATGTACCAGAACATTAAAGTCAGGCCTTCATGTTTTAGTGCATCAGCAATAATAACACAATTCTGTATAAAACTTCAATCAATAAGGACTTCTAATGGAGCTTGTCATGGATGTAACTTTTAAGTCTGAGTTTTAGCAGTTTGGTATGCTGTGTGAAGTTTTCTCTCTTCAAAATATAAGCAGGACATTAAAAGTCACTGGAGCCGCCACAGAAAGATCACTGTGGGAGAAATGATTTGGTCCAAAGGGCTCCAACAAAGGACGAGCTTGTTACACAAGTGCTGGACGGCATGCAGAAGAGGGGACGCAGGAAGGAGGTAGACTCAGCAGTCTGGTTTAGGACTATACTGAGAAAATTCAGCTTACTTTGCTGAAAATTGTTCATGATTGTATCTCCCACCACAGACTCGATTATATTAATGAGCTCCAAAAGTATTTTGTCATGGGATAATCCCATTTGATTACTCCTACATTCATTCAAGGGTCACAGATATGATTTGGTGTAATGTGAATTCATTAGTTAAATAAGGCTCGGTCCCACTGTGCTGCAGTGTTCAAACATACACTGCATAGGTTTGACATTTTAATAATAATAACAACAACAGGCACAAACAGCTAAAGGATCTTTTACTCCTGACATTTGATTATAATAAAGAATACCAACACGATGGCATGCTTTCAGAAAAACTGTGAAAATGATCCTTTTGAGAAATCTAACTTTTGCTTTCAGATTTCCTAATGAAACAAATGAACCCCCACCAGAAACATTCACCCATGAGACTTGATCTTACAATGTTACAGTGACTGGTTTTTGTGTTGCTGCAGGGTTATTAGATTCAAGAGGAGCTTTTCTGTAGCGCCTTTATACCCTCATAAATGAAAATGTGAATACTGGAATGAATTTTGGGCTGATGCGCCCCCCCAAAGGGGGGGTCTATCCAACCTTAAAAAACAAAACAAAACAACCCAAAACACTTCTATCTCGATTTTACTGGGGCGGCACTCTAAGTACAGTCCTCCCTCTCCCCGGCCATCTCCCCAACTTTGCTGGGAGTTCCCAAACCAGAGACATAATCTCTCCAGTGTCTCCTCCCAGTCAAACACGCCCAAACATCCTCAGCTTTTTTATCTGAAGGAGCAGTGCCTCTACTCCTGAATGCCCAAGCTCCTCACCTTATCTCTAAAGGGAACCACATAGTTTTCTGATAGCAGTGCACTGGCATGCAATCTACTTGCAAAGACCGTCTGTTGCTAGATCCTGTCAGTGTCCAAAACATATGATACAACCAGGCTGTGGGCTACTCTTGCTCGTATTTTGCCAGCCACATACAACGAATTTAAGTGAAATCAAGTGTTAAAAACAATGAAAAGTGCCCACTGCAGCCACTATCTGCTTTTCATGCCGTATTTTTTATTTTTTTTTGGTTTAAGTTTTTTCATGGTTTTTCTGTTCACAGTGAGCTCTGCTGTCGCTGCCCTTCCTGTTCTGGTCAGCTTGTCAGCCAATCAGCATTTGACCCATGCATAACTGAGCTACATGTTGTTGAGTTTCTGGAGGACTGTATCGGAGAATCTATGTGTCGATTGTGACTGATAAAACATAAGATTAACTTAAGACTAACATAAAGATTTTTCCTTCCAACCACATAAGGAAATGAGTAGTTATTTTAATAGGCCTAAAAAAGCTTCGACTCCAGTGACCCTGCCGGGCGAGTTTCAGACTCCCCCAGTCATAATGTTTTATTAACTAAGTAACTTCACAATCGCTTAAAACCCAGATTTTACAGGTCAAAGCAGCTGCAAATGCTTATCAATGAAGAAAAAACCAAACAAACAAAAAAATCCCTCCTGCCTGGTCACCACTGAAACCCCAGAAGTAAACATAATTTATTAAGCTTTAACGAGCCTTAATATATGAATACCCTGCTAATCAAAATGTATTCTCACCTGGATTGTTATGACCAAACCGTTATTATATTCCTGTGATTTATCAAAGGTCTAATTAAAGACATCAACTCTCCTTATTTGTAATTGGTAACAAATAATAAAAAAAAAATTAAGTAACTGAGTAAATGCACCAGTGGCTTTTAGTAGTAGTCTAATACCCCATCAGAGCTGATGTGGTATTGTTTTTGTCATTCCCTTGGGTGACTGGGTAAAAAGTGTTCTTTTGCAGCCAAAATTAGTGCCAGAACATTACATGTATATTACTGCATTATTTAAATCATATATTTATAGTTACAATATTCCCCTGAGGAGGACCACAGTGCTTGTCCCAGAAAAACGGGACCTGGATCCATCCCAGACCCCGCCCTTTAACCATACTCCTGCTTCCAAAGAAGTAAGGTCTGAAGTACATCAGTCAGAAGTCCATCCTCCCAACTTGTTATCCCCTTTTCCACGAAATAAATGCAATTGAGTATGCACACTTTGAAATGAATAAGAGATACATATAGTCAGCATTTAATCTTTAATATAACAACTGATTCAAGTCCATTATTCATCTTATGTCACCAGACTAAAACAGCTGTCCTTTCATATCACAAATGAAAAGGCAAAAGTAAAAACAGAGTTGAAAACAAAAGCGGTAAGCTCGGCGACTTCATGCAGCAACAATCTGGCTATTTAATTCTCATGTACTAATCAGAATGGCTGCTGTGACTCTAGCAATACTCACAAAGAAAAAAAAATAGCCCCCTACTTTATTACTGTCTTTGACAAACAATTTGTTCATGTACAGAAAAAATGAACTCAGACACAGCAAGTTTCTATGAAATAAATCCATTAAGTACAACGTTAGACAGAGCAGACTATTGCTAATACACTAGGATTATTATCCACATTCAACAGTAATATTTACAATAAATTACAGCTGAGGGAATAATTGTGCTTGACAGTAACACCACACAGCTACACGCTAATCAGATCCCACTTCCTGTTTAGAATAAAACAGCGCTCAGAGTCAAACAAATGATCTGCAACACAGTATTTGACATGGTTAGGTTTTCAGTAGGGATGCACCGAATGTGAAATTCGTCCTTATTTTGTGACATGAAAACAAAGAAATCTTCAATAACAGAACTAGCACACCATCTTAAAACATTAGGCAGTGCAAAAAAAAAAAAAGATGTTAAACATCAGAAAACACTGTCCACCAACATCAGTAAATACATTCTTTTTTGGTGAATGGTCACTCGCACCTCTGCAAGGATTCGATGAAGTCTGGCCGATACATTGGTGGGTCCCTAATTTTGGTACATACATAATCATGAGAGAAACTCTGAAACATACTCTGCAGAGCTCACATTTTTACCCCCTACCAGACATCACACACACACACACGCACACACACACACACACAGAGCATTGGGCATTTATAGGGCAGAATTTTTCCAGCTTTCCCTCATCAGCTTCTGGCACCATTTCTCCAAGATAAAGTTAACTATCCATCTTCACCTCCTAGAATCTGTACACCAGGTGCAGGATTTCATCCCCCCTGCTGTACATCTATCTCAGTGCTCCCTCTCCTCTGTGAATTGTTCTCAAGTCACCACGAGGATCTTTCAGGCTAAAGCCTCCACTTCCACCCTGGTGACCAAGCAGACAGGTCAAGACATGTCTACCTGCTCCGTGTCTCCTTATAGCTGACATCGTTAACTCTTCTCTAGAGTCAGGAGCAGTACCCTCCAGCTTCAAAACTGCCTCTGTGACACCGATCCTCAAGAAGCCAGGTCTAGACCTCGATGACCTTAAAAATTACCGGCCTATCTCCAACATTCTATTCCTCAGTAGAATCTTGGAAGGAGCAGTGGCCACCCAACTCCAGTAACATATGTCCAACCATGACCTCTATGAACTCTTACTTGTCCAGCTTCACAGCACACCACAGCACCAAGACTGCTCCCATTAAAATAACTAATGACCTCCTCATTGCCGCTGACTCTGGTCACACCAGCATCCTCATCCTCCTAGACCTTTCTGCAGCTTTTGCCACTGTTTTTCACACCATCCTTCCTTTCACGTCTATCCAGCTATCTTGGCCTCACTGGCACTATCCTCTCCAGTTGGCCACAATGTGCCTCAAGGTACTGTGCTTGGATCCCTTCACGTCACCATCTGCATGCTCCCCCTTGGACAGATGATCTTCTGCCATAGTCTCTGCTTCCATTCCTATGCTGATGACACACAGCTTTATCTCAGCACCAAACCCTCTGAAACTCTCTCCCTTCTGAGCTTCGCAAGGCCCTATCACTGGACTCTTAAGATACTTTTGAAAACTCACCAGGTCAACAAGGCCTTTAATCTCTAGCTTTTTTAAAAATTACTTTAGTTTTTTAATACTCTTTGTTAAGCGTCTTTGGGTTTCTGGAACGGCGCTATATAAATCCAAGTTATTATTATAAAACCAAAAGTAAATACATGCTCACAAGACACGCCCAGACACCCGGACAGAAGCAGACTGGAACTGCAGCCAGACGTGTGGATGAACTGTACATTTGAGATGTATGCTGTACAGTGCTACATGCAAGTCAGAGCCCTAAAGGATGGAAAAAAAGACATTCAAAATATTTATCCTTGATGTAATCTTACCTTGTTAACACAGCAGAAGGGGAATTCCTTAAAATGTGACAAGAAGCATGTAAACATGATTGACATTCTCTTAAATGAATGTTATTAGATTATCTGTTAATAAATTCCTAATTTCTACAGTAAAGACTGACAGTATACAATGAAGAAATCTAATTCATTTTTTAAAAAATTATTTTTTTGCAGGATTGTGTACATGAATTATTATCAACTAGTTTTTAATGTTAATGGTCCGTCTGACTTCCTGCTTGATGTTACACTAAACGGCAGCAGGCCTTTTTCACAGCAAACATTTGAACTTGTTACAGCAGAAAAAACAAAGGTTACTAATAAACATTTACAAGCACACGGTGGGACCAAAGTGCAACACCATGCACTACACACGGTTTTATGCCTCTAGCTGCGGAGGGGCTGTAATTTAAAAAAAATGTAATCGATCTCAGCTATCCCTTATATTTGTGCTTCAACCTTCTGTGACACATCAAAATGCCTTCTGTGAAAACAGCCGGTGACTGCTGTTCAAGAAAATGTTGGACTTGCTTTAGTGTCAGCCTACTCTTCATGAAAATGACCTTTTTTACTTGGCTCATCAATTCTTTTTGGCACTGTCAGCCTGCAAGACGAGGTAGTACAGTGTGCTGGCAGAATGCACTGAGTTTAACAAGGGAAGACAGCCATAAGTTGACAATGGACAACATGAAAGTGAAACAGAAGGTTGGTTGGATCGCATAAAAAAAAAAACAATGCGTGCAGAGCAGACATGAATATTCCTGCAAATTAACAACTTTTTCACATGAAAACTGTCAAACTGACACGACATAGCTGGGATTCCTAAACACATATGAACCTGTGTAACCTTTAACTGTATCTGTTACTATGTAGTTGTTTACAGATGACCATAAAGTTATTCTAGCATTATTTAATTCACTTTGCTTTTAAAGTTTTGAGCAGCCTGGCAGACCTTTTATATATATATATATACATACCACTCAAAGGTCTCTCAGGTCAGCTGACCAGTGACTGACCGGACTGAAACCCCGGGGGGATGGGGGGCTGAGATTTTGCCACTGCTCCCCCCCAAATTATGGAATGAGTTACCTCTCCATATTAGGTTGGCCCCAACACTAGACGTTTTTTCTCTAAGGCATTTCAAGATTAATGCTAGACTTAGCTTCTTGTCAGTTTTAGTCATTGTGGTCACCTTATAATCTTAGCCTTTTTAGTTTTATTTATTTATATTATTTCTTTTTTCCTTTTTGTTTATTATCCGTGTTGCGTTTTTATTGCTGTCTTTTAACTGAAAAACACTTTGTTCAACTATGTTGCCTTCTTTTAAAGTGCTCTATAAATAAAGTTGGATTGGACTGGATTCAGTGGGTTCTGCAGGCCTCACGTCTGTGTGGCCGTCTACTTACTGCCGCACGCCCCTATTCAGCCTCTTGCTTACAAAGCTTAATCAGGCACAGTTCACACACTTCTTTTGTTGTTCCAGCAGTGGGAAAAAAACCTGCAAAGAACAAAGTCCATGAAGCTGCTCAGAAACAAGAGAGTGCAGCGGCTCTCTGCTCCGGGCTGCAGAAGCTTAGTGAAAGTTACTGACGTGACACTTGACATCGTCTAAGCTCAGGACCGTTCCCTGGTCGTCGTTGTTGTTATGCTTTTGCTTCTTATCAGAGCAGCGGCACAGTTTGTATTTCATTACCTGAGGGGATAAAAAGCACAGTGGCAGCAAGGTCAGTACAGGAAAAGAAATAAGTCGCCTAACAGCAGCCGAAATGTTTTAATGACTTTGATTTTCTAAATATAGAGGTAAAAACACTGCTTCAGAAGTCAGAAATAAAACAAAATAAAACAAATGCAGTCCTCTGATCATTTCTATTGACATAAATATGGTCAAATTTAAATGCATCAAGTCTAACACCTCACATTTAAAATATCTGTGGGTATTTTAGCCACTTAGAACAATTACAAATGC
>VUQK01012709.1:0-12498 GCA_015106715.1 Bujurquina vittata
TGCTGTACCACTGAGCAACCTTGGGTCTCAGTGTGTTCTTGGATGGCTGTTCTCACGATATTTCGTTGTATGTAATGACAATGACAATAAAAAGCTATTCTATTCTATTCTATTCTATGCAGGTTTGCGCCATATACATATTGAAGAGACATCTGCCAATCAGAATGCTCTAATATCCACCAATTGAAAACAGCTGCCAGGTGCACCACCAGGCAGCTTCTAAATCAAAAACAGTAGCTCTTACCAAAATACTTTTGGAACTGTGAGCATCACAAGGACCAGCTCTAAACAGTGGTGTAATTTTTAAAGTGTGGTCATGGAAGCAGTTTAAAAGAGGCTCATTTCTGTTTTGGAGAAAATCACCTCCTCAAATTTACTATGGAGGTTAGTGAAGTAGTTGGAAGGTACTCCCTCTGCTTGAACCCTCACAGTTTAAAAAGTGTACATTTGTAAGGGTTGAGAGACACATTGTTTGAAAGTAGACAAGAAGCTCTACATTTTGATGTATGTATATTTTGATGTACATTTTGATCTGAAACATCTCCCCATTCAAATGAATGGGAAAAAATGATCAGAAAATCCTTAATAATTTAATAATGTTAATAGGTATCACTGTGAAAATTACAAGCACTTATCTCCTGAAGGAGAGGAATCTAATGGTGTTTGAATTTTTTTTTCTACATTGAATGGTGCGGGAGTTGAAAGATGCCAAAAAACGTACGGAATAGATAATAATAATAAAGAAATAAAGAATACATCAACAATACTGTGAATGCTTTGAAAGCATTCACAGCAGAAATATTCTTGGGCTAAACTGTTGACAGCATATCAGCATATAATTCCACAAATTTGAAAAACACTTCAAGTACATGTTTTTTTGTTCATATGAATTTTTGGGGGTTGAAAATCCCTCTACCACTCTTGCAAGGTAAACAAAAAAGTGCTGACAAATATTAAACTCACAGAGCGTTATGATGTGGTGACGTACAGGACTTGTGTAGTGAGCACACTCCTGTACACCTGTGAAACATGAACACTAAAGGCTCATCAGGAAAAGATTTCGCATGGCTTGCACCTGTCCTGCTTTCGCTGAATAATCTGCATCTCTTGGAAAGAAAAAACAAACAAAGCAATGAGCAAAAATCACATCTCCGCCTCCAGAAAACAGGTTTTCTCTGGTCCGGTGCACCATACAGAGTATGGCAGAATCCCCAAAGAACTCCTCTATGAAGCTTCTGGGAAACAGCTACCGAGGTGGCCAAACCTACACAACAAAAATATATTGTATGTAAACATGACCTGAAAGCCGCATGCACTGATGCATTTATTGGGATGCCACAACATACATTAAGAGAGCCACACCTGGAGGCTTGAAATCTCGAAGGGTCAGCAGAGCTTCAAAGAACAACAGCTACTTCAGCGGGATGAGAAGACAAAAGAGGAGATCCACAAGTACACAAAGCCTCAGTGAAAGACAGCAACTGCCTATATCTGCGAACAGTGCTCAAAGGACTGCCACTCGTATGACTTCACATTCACAGGCAAACAAGAGCAGTTCAGGTCATGGACTACAGGATGCAGTTTCATATTTACTGGACAAACAATCAGGAAGAAAGCGCTTTCAGGACGAAAGAAAATAAGGATATTTGCACATCTTTCTTTTGACTGTGACGTTACACATTGAGAAAAAGCCTTTCACATGTAGTCGAGTCATGAGTGTAAACAGCTCCTTTGTTCTAGACTGCTGAACAATGTGACTGACTGTAATGAGCTGGCAGCAGGCCAACCGTTTCATACTAATGTCATTACATAACTGTGGTGATCAGCTGGCTGATAGTAATTTATTGCATGAATTTTACCACTTACCTGCTCTGGTGCTGATCTCTGCTCATTTGCAAAAGTAATATAGATGTTTGTTTTTTCAAAAGTGCAATTAATATCCTCAAGTACGAATTATTGGTGGTGGCACGATGACATTTTTGTTGTAACATCCAGTAACCCATATTGTCAGATCCAAAGACAGAAAGAAAGAGTAAGCAGAAGTGTGGGCGAGAGAAGGGCAGTGATGTCCTGCAGCATTTACACACAACATCACAAAATGAGCCTGACAGTCAGTGAATTTAGAAGGGCTTCGAGGTTGTGTTGTGTTTGGTCGTGTTATGTTACACTGTGACGAAATGCGATTTGCTGTCTTTCTTTTTTTTTTTTCTTTTGCACTTGCCGTGATGATGCATTCCTTTTTGATTTAGTTTGTTTTTTAACATAATTACAAGCCCGCAGTGTGTTTTTATGCTGATGAATTAATGAGGATAGGATAAAAATGCATCTTGCTGGGCACATATTTCCAGAAATGTGACAGATAAAATGCAGATTTGTTCTCCAGTGTCTTCTTGGTTTTTTCCCGACAGGTCAAGAGTGCTGCACTTCAGCATTTTTACAGCTGAAAACATCCTCAGAAATTAGGCCAGTTTGATCTTTACTCAGAGCTTCATCCATTTTTCATCTGTTCAAGTTTAAACTTCCATGCCATGGCTTTACAGCTCTACAGCATGAGAGCCCAACATCTTTATAGTTCTGCACAGTAAAAACATTTATTAAGTTAAAAAAGCTCTACAACAAGTTCTCGATAATGTCTGTGTCCCCACATAGCAGGCTCATATTTACAGCGGGATTTTATTTAAAGAGATTCAGAAGATTGTAGAAAAAAAGTCTTTCTGAGGCAAATGTTCTCTGTAACTAGAATCATTCTTTAAGTGTCGCTCACATTCAATGTGTCATCTTTGCAAATTTTGCTTAATTAAACTTTTACAAGAGAATAAAAGTAACAGCACACATATTTCAATATATCTCTAACAATACTGTAAATGTTTGCAGGTGCGCATGTGTTAATGCTTAAACTCAGTTATCTTACACTGTAGGCAATATCTGTATGAAGAGGGAGCTTTTATTAGATGGATTGGCCGATGAAGACAGGATTATTTTTGGAGCGGCATAAGTAAAGTCAGTCAAACTGCATTGCACCCATCATAAGAATCATGAGAAGCCTTAAAATTTCAGTTTGCAGAAATATAAAAAAGGAAAAAAAAAAGAAAAAAACACCACCGGAATAGATAGCCCTCTCCTGCAGTCCTCCTTCTCCGCTTTAAGCAATGCACGTCCTCCATATGTGTCCTCCATATGTGCTAAAAACATGTCAGGGCTGACATTTGGCTTCACACTATGCTCTGAAGCTCTTCTGTTTAACCCACTTAGCATACGGGGTCTTCTTTCCTGCACCGACAGCTTGTATCACTCAGCTGATTTGGTTAGAAAAGACCTGTGAGTCTTTTGTAACAGGCGAGATTTTGTAAAGCCTAAAAATAAAGCTCAGATCCTTTCCAGACTTTAATGATATTGTTCTGAAAGGTTTTTCTGATTTTGTCCAAATGGCACTGAAAACATTTTGGCTACCCCAGCTTTAAGTTCAATAATCCTGATAACACAGGGCTTTTTAACTTTTAAAACAGAGCTTAATTAGTTCAAACAGACTTATTTGTTACTTAGCATTATCATTTTGAAGTGGTATTGCTATATTTCTTCTATTGGTTTACTCCATTTAGAGGTCACCAAAGTGGATCACAAGCCTCCATCACATCCTAGCCCTAGCCTCCTCCTCTGTCACACCAACCCTCGACATATCATCCTTCACTACATCCATTAATTCTTATTCATTATTCTGTGAGATCTTCCTCTTTTCTTGCTGCCTGACAGCTCCATCTTCAACATCCTGTGTCCAATATATCCACTCTCCCTTCTTTGCACAGAATCAGGCCATCTCGGTTTGACTGTCTCTCCAGTCTGATAACCCTGAGCTGTCCCTCGGATATATTCATTTCTAATCTTGTTCCTCTTGATCACTCCAGAGAAAATCTTAGCTTGTGGCCCTCTGTGGCTCGGTTAAGCGGTATTGCTGTATTTAAATGAACAAAAGAAGGGAAATTAAGAGAAATATAATTTAATTATTTTAGTAATGTCTTAATGATCTGTCACCCTCTCAGATTTAGTGATTCATAACAATATAATAATCATCATTTGCTGTATATAACACTGACCATCATGTCACACTCTTCAAACTACCATCAGTTTGAAATATTCAAACTGATGAATGCTGGAGCATAAAGAAATGCTCCGAGTAACAGTCTAAGTTTAGATCTTTAAGCCCAGACCACAGACTGTCTATAATACACTCTATTCTGTGGCCTAGATTTTAAAACAACTTACAGATCTTCTTGTTAGTGTGGATAATTTATGAAATTGTCTGAAGCCTGCTTGATGGCCTGTGCCTCTGAAACAAGCACACTTCCAGGTCAGCGCCAAATGTGTGCATGTTAAACCATTCTCATATTTTCAGCTGACTGATAGAGATGATTAATATACAGTAGAATAAATGTAGACATTTTAAAGGGACAATTCACCACAAATGTATGCATTTTTGCTCAGGTCTGCAATTCTGTTTACCCAATTAAACTGCTGTTCAGAGCAACAAAAAAAAAGCATTTGAAAGGAACTTATAAGAAATGTCTCTTATGATGTTGTTGTGAGCTGCTTCATGTCGAAACCATTTTCTCTGCAAAAAGAAGTGCATCTGTCTGTGCAAAGAGACTCGTGCTCATGACAGCATGACAGGAGGTAAACATTAATAGTGTCCCCTTTGGCTGAGCTGTAATATTAGGTAGCCGGAAACATTCTGGATGGAGGATGTAGTTCAAGAGAAAGTAGACCACTCTACAGCTGATGCTCAAAGCCAAAAAAGATCTATAAAGGAACATATAATTCACAGCCTGCCTGATGCAGAGCTGCAGATAAGGCGTTTAAGTGTTGAGACATTGCTGCTACCTCTTAACTTGTTTCTTGCTTTCTTCCTACACAAGACATCTGACCTTTCGCAGATTTAAAACAAGAGCCTGAAACCTTTCAGCATTAAAGTTGCTTTGTCAGTTATCAGCTAGTCTGCGACAGCAGTATGTGTGTTTGTGCCTGTTGGGAGGTCAGCAAAGTCTCAATGTGAAGGACTGAATGTGTAAGATTTGAGCAACACCGGCAGCTGTTTGTTGCCTCCCAGTGGTTGAAAAAGTAACAAACGCTTGAGCTACACATTGCTTGACCTCGTCGTCTTTTGTATGTCATTGTTTGAGTCTGGCTTGTTCAAGTTTTAAGTATCTGCCCACATCTATCTACTGTTTTGTGTAAGAAAAAATTTACAGCTGGCTTTGAAACCTTGTTATCCCTCTCTCTGCTGGCGTCCCTTCGCTTCTAGACACCCTCTTGAATTTATGAGCTCTGCACTAAATCATGCGTGTGTTTATGTTTCTGTGTGCCATGTGTGTTTGTGCCAATAACAAAATATTATCTGAGGTATGAATGCCTAACTGTTGTTTTTTTCTTTCAAACCCTGCAGGAAAACAGCTCGGGCATGTCGATAATGACAGTGAAAAATGTGACAGAGGTATAGATTGATGGGAAAGACACCAGTGTTTTCAGAGTACTCTATGATTAACTTTAATTTGTCAAATGGCAGTTAATCACTTTGACTTGTTTCCATACAACCACATTTTTAGTTATAGATAAATTGAAAAGACAAGAGTCACATTTTATTTTTTTACATTTGGGTACCGTTCTTTCACCCTTCTGCATTAAGAAAAAGACACACATAAAGAGTGCCGCCGCTGTAGCGTGGACGCCTGCTTCACTTTGAGAAACATGTGGAAAGGTTCATATGAGGCAATCATTTTCATAAAAAATAGATATAAGTAGTTACTAATACTATATTTTTGAGGGGTCTTATTTAGTTACAGTCATGTGGAATGATTTCACAGGACTCTCTGTAGTCCTGTGAAAAACTAAGTACACCCCATGATTCAATATCTTGTAGAGCCACCTTTATCAGCAGTAACTTTAAGTAATCCTTTTCTGTATGACTTTATCAGTCTCTTACATCATTGTGGAGGAGATTTTAGCTCACTCTTCTTCAGAGTGTTGCTTCAGTGCATTTAGGTTTGCATGTATTGTCATGAAACACTGTGTGGGCGCTGGTGCCACAGAAGAGGGGTCTGAAAGCTGAAGGCTCTGCCGCCCATTCTATTCTTATGTATCCTAGAAACCACACATAAGCCAGCAGTCTGGGAACGAAGTGCTCTATTGGGGTGATATGGTACTATGAGGTCTTTAAAATAAGATGGGGCTTAATTATTCATGACATTGTATGTCAGGAGAAACATCGCCACTTTAACAAAACTGAGGCCTTTTGAGATGAAATGTAGCACTTGGGTTGCTGTAGTTTTGCTGAACACTGTGCAGTCTGACCTTGGCGTAAATTTCCTGGGATGCGTGCTCCTGTGTAGTTTAGTTTTAGTAGCTTACCAAGTAATTATAATGACTGATTAAACCTAAGTTATTTATGCTATGTTATTTATGCTATTATTTTTCAATTTTTATTTTTTCTGTGGGGGGTGGGGATCTACAGATTTAAGAATTCTGGTCATTGGGAGACATGAGGAGTGGAACTGACTTCAGCAAGAAAAATAGCACCAACTCGCTGTGAAATCATGAGCGCACCAACGACAGGAAGCCCAAACATGGAGGTGAAGGTGGTCTCCCAGGAGATGGCATTGCTTAGCAACATATTAGCTGCTTACACCTTCATTGCAGGTACAGTAGGTTTAATGGAAAGTTTTATATAGAACTAATGTGATGAGAAAACATTATGTGCTAAGTTAAAGAAATGCTAATACCTATAGTACCTGTTAGGGGGTCCAGAAGTCTTGTGGTTTGTGCACCTCAGTTTTCTTTGATTTACAACAGTAACATTTATTTGTAATGACAGTAGACTGACCCATTGTGTATCTTTACATAAAACTTATGCAGTGGTTTTACTGGTGTGTTCCACTAGAGATCAAATTAGGGTCTATATGGCCAGTGGGTAAGATTTTCAGACCCCTGACTACAAAGTAGTAGCTAATTTATTTATTCATTTACCCCCCTACAGAGCAGCCCGAGAGGACAGCCTTGGTGTTTCTTGGTGGCGTGTGTGTTGGCCTTCTTGTCACACTGTGTGCCATCGTCTTCCAGATACACTGTCGAACAGACTGCCACTATGGCAACACTAACAATCTACCCCATCGCCCAAGGAACAGACTTCATCACCGTCGCCATCACAGCTGTCTCCACCATCAGCCTGCAGACAGTAACCCAGACAATACTGCAGTCGTCCCCTCTGGAGAGACTGGGCCCACTGGGGACAGCGAGTCTGAGGACTGGGATGACACAACTGATCTATCAGCACAGAGACGAAGGCGCTTCGAGAGATCCCTGCTGCACGCCACCATGTTCACATCAGCTGAGGGTATCTGTGACAGACACATACACAACTAACGGACACCGATGTCACCATCCACACACAAAAAAATGTTATAGAAAACAGTCGCCAAGCAGCCTTTCGAAGTTTGCAGACTTGTGTATTTTTTTAAAACTCAAAATCTGAACTTAACTCAAAATTTCTTTTTGTTTTTGTCAACTGAGTTATTTTCTCAGCACTTCGAGTTAGTAAACCTTAACCCTAATTTTGAGTTAAGTTAATTAGTTAAGACTAATTGGGGGATTAGACACAGCTGGGAGTAAAGGAGATGCAGGCACACACAATCAACACAATCACAGGTGAGGAAGTAAAAATAATGTAAGGCGCAGAAGACAACTAAGTACCAAAGGAAAACAGGAAGTAAGCAACAATACCTAAGATATAACAAAACCCCGATCCTACAAACCCCACAAATCATTACACTGACCACTGCAGAAGATGGAAGCTCACATGCTAGAGTGAACACACTACATAGATATTAAGGCAGAGTCCTTAAATCCAAGTTTGAGCACACCATCCTAAGCTTCAGATCAGTAGTACTGTTACCAAACTGAAATCATCTACTTGTTTGCAAACTCTCAGTGGCAGCTGAGCGTTATTGCCAGATCTGACTACGAAACAGAGGCTGCACGCTCATACACTAGAAACATGTCAATCATAAGGTAGACCAGCCCTAGAGCATATGATCTATTTCACTCTAATAAAAAAAAATTAAAAAATTATTATCATCCTGTACTCAACAGGACTTGAAATTAGTGACTGAGTCCATAAACTCATCTGGAAATTGTGTACCAAAGGGTAATTTTCTCATAGACTTCCATGTGTGGGCTTCTTTTTGCAACCAGAAGTCGCCCCCTGCTGGATTAGTAAGAATGCAAGATTAAGGCACTTCCACAATGGCTTCCCTTTTTGGACCTGAAAGCCACATCCATTTTTGATATACAGTCTACTCACCCACATTGCACAGTGTTGATTGCAATGAACTAATAAGAATAAAATTACTGAAATTTCACAGTATGTCAGTGCCACAGTCTCTGGTTATGTCTCTGAGCAAGGCTGCAGACATACTGATACACACGTCCTATCTTCAAGTAATAAACAGAATATAAATTTGACAGTAATGTGAATAGACAGTGTACATAAAGCTTATTCTCTCTCTCTCTCTCTCTCTCTCTCTGTGTGTGTGTGTGTGTGTCATCAGAGCTGGACCGGGCCCAGAGGCTAGAGGAGCGAGAGAGGATACTCCGGGAGATCTGGATGAACGGACAGCCTGACATCAGTACAGTCACTCAAAGCCTCAACAGATATTACTGAGACGACAAAAAACAGAGAGATGTCCAGTCTGTGAGGTAAAGACTGGAACAAAAAAAAAACCAGGAGGACACAAAGGTATACAGACTGATGGACAAAAGGTGAACCAATAGCTACATAGGTGAATAAATACTGTATGACATGAATAGCCATCAGCTCATTGGACTGATGTACTGACAGTACTGCGCCGAAGTGACTCTTGTGAAACTGTCAGTTGACAGAACTGCTGGCAGCGGTCCCTCCACTGTGTAAATTAATGAAAACATATGAGCTGTGATGGTTCAGTCCTCCAACAAGAGATGACAATGACATCTTTGGAAGAAAAATGCCCTGAAAAGCCAGCTGGTAGAGACACAAAGGGGGACCTACAGTGCAGAGCACAGATGACCAACACTGCTGACATCTGCAGCAGATATTTCAGAGATTCTGCAATATGCAGCTTTTGTCTTAACGTCACTGGGATTTTCTAACTTTTCTATCATTAACAGGTGCTTTGAGAAGAGCCTCATAAAGGCTGCAGCTGCATGTGTGTACAGTTTGTAATCAAACGGCGACTTTCGGCTGCTCGCTTATTCACACGGGGGTCGGGTCATCATAGTGGGTAGTGCCACATGTTTGATTTAGCAGATTATTCCTTATGCAGGACCAAAGGGATTTGAGTCTCCTCCTAGGCCTGAACCAGAGATCTTTGCTTGTTAAGCTGATAAAGAAGATCATCAGCTGAACATCTATACTGGCTTTGCTAACAGCCAATTTTCTACTGGCATATAAGATTACATTTACTAATGCCAGTGGTTTTTATTGAATATGTCACATCAGTTTTATGCTAAGTATTTAAATAGAATATAAAGAAAAAATTTTAAACAGTTAACTTATTTTTAATTATTGTCAATACTATCTTCTATAGTATTATATCATATATTATTTTTACAGCCAAATAATCAAAAAAAGGAAATCATTTAGGTTATTTTTCAATCAATGGTTCTCAATCATTTTCTGGTATGCCCCACTTCAGAAGCTAAAAGAATTTCACAGACAGTTTTAAATAATAGCAAATGCAAACTCTCAATTGTTCATTTATTTTCCCCATCTTGGATCATATTTCTTCAGCTTGGTCTTCCGTGCCTCACCTGCAGTGGCTCAATGCCCAAGAAGTGGGATATACCCACAGTGAGAGAACCCCTGTCCTAAACACTGGTATCAAGTTATGGGCCAAACATCAGTTTTTGCAATGTTTCTCATCTACTTTTTTTTGTTTGGAAACCTGGTACAATCCTAGTTTAAGTACTGGAAACTGTACAATTAAGGGCAACAGAAGGGAAAAATAAAAAATAGAGAGAGTTGGCTCTAAAACTTTCTCTCTGGCATATTAACTCCATGCTAAGTTGGAGATGTACTGGTGCTTATATTGCTCCTAGTGACTGTGTATTAATAAGCATGACACACAAAAAAGTAGGGCTTAGAGTGGCAGCTAATAAGCTGTGGGCCTTTTTGCACATTAGACAATCGTGTATGAGGAGCTCACGCTCCATTTCAGTCTGTGTTAAAGAGTTGAAAAGTGAATAAACTTAAATTTCAGTGTTTTATGAAGGTTGTCTCTGCATATTATTTTGGAAATTCTCTATTTTAAAACATCCAAATAGTGGTATTAATTTATTTTCTTTGTGTTGGGTGTGTGGCACATGCTTCTCCTCAATTCTTTGGCAGAATTGTGGTGAGGGTGAGGGTATAAATGTGCACTGTTAATTTTGCCAAATGCAACAAGTGTCAACAGTGCCAACAGTGCACTGTATTATTTACCGTGAAAGTGTCACTAACGCCACCTGGCGTCCAAAACATGCCTCTGCTCCTCAGCTTACTGTACAAAACTCAGCCTTAATCATCCTCTCCTCATTATGTCCATATACAGCCCCAAATGGTCTAAAAATATATTAAAATTATATTTTAAAAAATGGGGGGGGGGAAACACAAGAAATGAAACCCAGATTGGATAACTGTGCAATAAGGGAAAGAATGTGCGTAAGAGAAAAGCAAAAAGCAACCATTTCACTATCATAAGAAGTCTCGTCTTCCTAAGAAATATCGCTGAAGTCCTCAAAAAAAAAACCTGACGCTAAATAAATTAATTCCTCTCAGACTGGAGCTTGGCTGCCCTGTCTTACCTCCATCACTGCACTATCGCTTTAACGGTGCGCGCTGTGACGCTGGGACGGGGACACGAAGCTGGGAGAAGCGGGCTGCGGCAGTCAGACCGACTCCCGACCCAGACCAGGACTGCTCGGACCGGTCTGAAGACTAGCTAGCTGTTTATCCCTGAAAACCGGGTAGCTCGGGGTTTAATTCCACTATGAGAGACTACTCGGCCACTCCGAGCAATGGAGGGGCTTGCATGTCGTGCTGCCAAGTTTGCGTCTTCTTCTTTACCGCATTTCTCCTGGTTGCAGAGAGGACGGCGCGTGAGTCCTACCTGGGACACACACACACCTATATGCATACATGCAAAACACATACACACATACACCAAGCTGAACACTGTGCTACAATCTGTGTTTTGGTTGATTGTAATCATATCCCGGAGATCAATGCTGACGGTGTTGTTTGACTTTATTGTGCGCGCGCATTTGCGCGTGCCTTCTTGGCCACAGCGTGTGGATGTGCTGAGTGAGGGCGGCAGTGGATGCAGAGGGATGGATTCGTGATGAGACAGTGGGTTTAAAAATCCAAAATGCAAAGTTGTGCATTTGTTCACACTTCAGCGGCTCTGTTGTGCCGTCATGAATAATAGAGGCGCACCAGATTCCGCAGTCACAGCGTCTCTTTCCTATTTTTATACCCTGCACGTTATGAAATCTTCTATGCGGCAAGACTGCTGACTCATGTCAGACTTTTGCCATGTGTTAAACTGTACCGTTTCGGGGTTTGGCTCATGTTTCGTGGTTAAAAACAAACGAGAGCCATGTTGTCATATTTCAGCGCTCTTTTTTGGAGGTACATGAGTGGACGAGGGGATGGGCGTACCCCAGGACGGGGCCTACTCTGCCCGAACAGCCCGCCTGTGTAGGAGCTAAAACGGTTCAGATTACATATGTGAAGGGATGAAGGGAGCCAGAGCTGCAGAGCCCCAGCGTCTGTGATGTGGATAGGCGAGGCATCAGTAGGCCTGTTGTCAGTAAAACTTAGATGGGATGAAGTACACAACAGAGGTCATTGAGAAAGTGTGGACACACTACCTGCAGATTAAAATGTGTATGTTTTGTTATGCAACCACTGACAGTACAATACCAAAGAGTGCAATCACACACTGTTATTTACTTCTAAAATGAGAGGGGGATATAATGTCAGGAGATCAGCTTGTCTTTGAATGGAATGTATGCACTGCAGTAATATTGTAGCTCACGAGGCTGATATAATCATTCTGTCCTATTATTTAAGGCTAGGGTGATAGAGCAAGTAACATGGCTGCCCCTTTGCAAAAATATGAATCCAGGCAAACTGCACAAGGAAGAAACCACTGAATCATTATTCAGTGTGGCAATATTTAACATTTATTTACAAAGTAACAAAAAAGAGGAGCCAGCAATGTTTCATATGCAATAAGAAAGCAAATGGATAGCAACATAGCAATCAAAAAATGTCTAGGAAATAGGAATTCAGTAATCTGCACAATAGGTCTGGGCAATATGGACCAAAAATAATATCACAATATTTTTTAGCTGAATGGCAATATATATATATATGATATATTAAACAATAATATAATAAACAAAAAGGCACTTCTGAGTCACACAGCACTT
>VUQK01012712.1:0-12245 GCA_015106715.1 Bujurquina vittata
GTTCAGCAGATGTGGGCTATCTGGTGACGAAAGTGGTGGCTGTTGATGTGGACTCTGGACAGAACGCCTGGCTCTCCTATAAATTACAGAAAGCCACAGACAGGGCGCTGTTTGAAGTGGGCTCACAGAATGGAGAAATAAGAACTATCCGCCAGGTCACTGATAAAGATGCTGTCAAACAAAGACTGACTGTTATAGTGGAGGACAACGGGCAGCCCTCTCGTTCAGCTACAGTCATTGTTAACGTGGCGGTGGCGGACAGCTTCCCTGAAGTGCTGTCGGAGTTCACTGACTATACGCACGACAAGGAGTACAATGACAGCCTGACTTTTTACTTAGTCTTGGCTCTGGTTGTAGTTTCCTTCCTCTTCATCACGTGTCTAGTGGTTATTATATCAGTCAAAATCTACCGGTGGAGACGCGAACGGTTGTTTTATAAATCCAGCGGGAATCTTCCTGTTATTCCATATTACCCGCCCCTTTACGCAGACGTAGGAGGCACCGGTACGCTGAAGCAGGGGTTCAGTTATGAGGTCTACGGAACTACTGACTCTCGGATGAGTAATATTAAGAACTCCAGAGCCTTCAGCCAAAGCACCCTGAGTATTGACCAAAGTGCTACCAGGACAGTTCAAAGGCATAAAACAGAGTTAGAGAATGCACCCACAGAGGTGAGATAATGTCCTCCTAGAAATCCATACTGCATTTATTTATTAGTTTAACAATGTACTTTGATAAGTCCGGTACTGTATTTATATCAAAAGGTCTACTCAGTTTCAGTCCTTACTGTGCCAGAAGCAGTCAACAGGTATATACGTGCATTTTCTAGATCTTATCTTCTGTTGCTGAGTTAAGATTATAGATAGTTGTTTAGGGGTATAAAATTAAAATTTGCATTATGTAGTAGGATGGTTCAGAAAATGGGCATTTACTTATACTGCTGAATACATTAGTTAACTAGTTCCCACCACAGCTTCTATTTACACAAGCATCAACAGTGGATTTTTTAACCTGCAGCAATTTCTTGACTGGTAAATATTATAAGGCTAAACAGATACTGTTCAGTTGTTTTGAAAATACATCAGTATTTTTCCATATACTTAATGCACATCCTCTGACACTTTTACTGAATAATGCTCAGTACAAAGGTTGTGCCTGCATTTACCTGTGTGGTTTTTACTGTGTTCTGCAAAGTCTGCTGTGTCACATATACCTTTTGTCTTTGCTTTATGATACTGTATTCATCTTACTAAATTAGCATTTACGCCTTATTTCCACTGTTTTCTCATCACATTAATTATTGGATTAATTGGGCATACACTATTGCTGACAAATGTATGCCTCATCTTGCCTCATCTTGAAACATGTTATTTGTAAACAAAAGTAACAATGTGCTTTCCACATTATGACCCCTTACTTTGAAAAGAAAGTGGGGATATAATGTGCTGTATCAAAGAGAGTCTTGTGATGACCCTCAGCAGTTTGATAGAGAAATTTAAAAAACACAATAAAATACAAATAATTCAGGGCTTCATCCCCACTAAAGCTTTGCTACAGATTGCTTTCATAGAGAAACACACAACCACGCAGTGGACTACTTTTCAGTGACCTAGTTCCCTTCATAACAGTTTGCAACCATGGGCTTTGGGCTGCACATACACAGAAAAGGTTTGAGGATGCAAATCTTCTTGGATGTAACAAAATTAATTCATTCAAATCAATAAATATATTCAAAAGGATGATGTAATATTTTTTGATTGGCTTAAAATGTGCTATAGGTGAAGAGGGAACAGTCACTATTTATTCTAAGGAGGCTGAGAGGGGATGAGAGGAAGAGAGAGGCAGCGGGGGAAGGGAAGAAGCACGTGGTAACCGGCACAGTCTCACCATCCTCTTTGCAGCATTTGTGTTTGTGAAGCACAGCAGCCATTTTAGTCTGCAGCCCTCTTTGTCTGCCATAATAAGGTGAAAACAGGAATGTGTGAAACAATTGTCAGGCTATATTTACTGGGTGCACTGTAAAGAACACAGACAAACTGAAATATGTCTTGATAGAAATAGAAATGAAGCAAAAGCATAGAGGCAGAGATAGTTATATAACAAATGACAAAAGGATGTCAGTGATCAGGAAAGAGGCTGAATGTGTTTGAACATATGCAATTACACAGGATAACTGACCTAGATTATATTTAAATCTAGCAGTTCACTTAATCTGTAATTAATTTTTCCACATCTTATAAACTGCCAGTAAAAGTTACGCAGTAATAGACTAGATTTGCTTTCTACATAACCCTCTACCTGAGAGCGGGAGGGGGGAGGGCTATCATTACCTGAATATAAAGACTCTGTGCTGTGTTTTGAAGTACAGCTTGGCACAAATAATCGTGTCGTTATTGTGGTGCCTGTAGTGAGGAAAAATAATGATTTCCTTTCTTTTTCCACATATGGTGAGAATTTTACTTCGCTTAAATATGAAACCATGAAAGCTTCCTTTAAACATTATAGCAAATGCATTGGTGGTGACTTAGTATTAACATGTGGTTAAGGATAATGCTCCATTTTGTCCAGTTCCAGATGAAAGCTATGGATCTGTGTTGTCTGTTTTCTGTAGGTGTGTTTAGGTCTTTTGTTGGTTTGATTATTCTTTTACAGCAAATCTATATTGTGGTCAGGGTGTGTGCATGTGAAAATACAAGTTCAAAACCTCGAAGACCCCTAGGTTGATTGTGTTAACCTACATACCCACTGGAAGCAGTCTTCCATTATATGCCTACATCTGTGTCTGCTTTACCTGCTTTCAACTGTGTTTACATCATTATGTCTTTCTGGTTTATAGTGGTGGCGCTTTTTATGGAGTTCCATAAATTCTTTTGTCTCCTTAGGGTTCAAAGCTCACAGTAATGTCTTTGCAACCACTTAAATTGTTTAACCAATTTCATACCCTTTAG
The DNA here is from genome assembly GCA_015106715.1 of Bujurquina vittata. Classification (NCBI taxonomy): domain Eukaryota; kingdom Metazoa; phylum Chordata; class Actinopteri; order Cichliformes; family Cichlidae; genus Bujurquina; species Bujurquina vittata. The sequence continues at coordinate 2,949 of VUQK01012712.1, forward strand.
CACATCAGTATGTTCCTTTATCTTTCTCTTTTTTTAAGATACCTACCTTGAAGTTGTCATAAGCCATTTTAAAACCTACACAAGCCCCTGGTCATTACTTTGATAAACTTGTTACTGGCCATAAAACTTTAATCACATTCAGAAGTTCATGATTCCCACAGATCCTGCTTCTTAGTGCCCTGACTTCCTTGCCGTCTGGTGAGCAGCTGTGTGCCCATATTTATGCCTGTGGGTCTACCAACACATTGTCTGCTGTCTTTGAAGTTGATGATGCACACATTTAATTATCTTGCTGTATTTTTTGGTTTAAATTATATGCCAGATATCTTGGTTATTGGGGACCTTAAAGTGTGACATAATTCATTTTTGGCAGAAATACAGTTTAATTTACTGAGCATGATATTTAAAAAGAAAATAATAACATGTACATGTCTCGTATATACTCTCACTACCTGGTGTGTTCTGTTCCTCTTGAAAAGTTGTTCCTTTATAGAAAAATGCCCCTTTAAACCTTTGCAGGATACAACTAAGATATTAGAGAATATACTTTAAAAATTGAAGTATTATTATATTTGGAATCCAGCCAGTGAAATTACATATACATTTATTTTGATCATTCAAATTTTCTTAGCAACTGTAGTTAAAGTGGCGTGAAATTGTATTTGAGACTGGATAGATACTGTTCAGCAGTTATTCTGTCTCAGCAGTCATTCTTTTTTCTCCTGATCTCATTTTCTGCATCCCCTCCCCCTCTCCAGCTGCACCACTCTGCTGCAGAGGGGCAAAAAAGACACACAGAGAAAGGGAGAGGAAGATTGCTCAATGTAGGACATTTTGTCCTGTCTATAAAAAGAAATCAAAAGCCATTGGGTGTCATTTCATCTCTATGTTTGGCTGCAATGTTTGTGACAAGAAGAAAAATCTCTTTTGTCTCACTTTTCTGCCATTTGTCAATTGATTCGTTTATTGCCAGCAGTCTATAAATGTGTGCTTTATTTGGACTTATTATCAGTCTACATGTGCATGCGTGTGAGCATTATTTCTCAAGTCTTCCTGGGTTGTCCTCTTCATCCTCCATGTCGTTTTTCCAGCTCCTTTTTTGCCATCCCTGCCAGGTTACAGGAAGCAGGGTGGGATGCAAGCAAAGGAGGTGGGATGTGTTACCATAGCAACAAGCTGACTCACTGGCAGGACTGTACCATTTTTATGATGCCACAGGGGTTCAGCAGCAGATACAGCCTCTAGTACTTGTTGGCTCTTTGGATTTGTTCATAGTTGGAGGAAAGGAAACACCCCTGTTTTTGGAAAATAGGTGCAGCATCCCCAGATCTGGGGTGGCTAATGATGGAGAAAGTGGAGGGGGAGAGGGCTGTCATGGCTGTTTGTGACATTTGTTTTAATCTGTGCTGCCCTGTGTGTTTTCTCACCCCCCTGTTTCAGAAAACCGCTGTCCCTGATGAGTGTAATTCAAATGAGAATGACCTATTTCATTGAAATGTTCTGTGTGCATTTATAAAAGCAACAACAGTATTTTGGTGCATTTTTGTCATTTCTCTTCATCCTGGCTAACCTGTTTTGTGTATCTAAGCAACACTGATCTTGTTTTATTACTCAGAATGTGTTTATGGGTTTAAGGGTGAGGTTATACAATGTAGAGTTTCATGTATAATGGTCTAATGAAAAGCAGCTGATGCTTTGCTTTGTCTTAGAAGCTCAGAGCTCTCCCTCAAAGACACTCATCACACATATCAGCTGTGAAAAACATGGGGCCATAGTGCAAAGAATCTCATTAATATGGCATGGATTTGGCTCGGCATCGCCTTGAGGCCCCCTGCTGTTTTTATGAGGGTAGTGGTAGTTTGTGCAGCAGAGCAGTATTTCGGTTGTAATTCATATACTACTGGTATCATCTGTTTCACTATTACCCCTCAGTAATGATCACATTGATGTTCTCATTTAGGTTTAATATCAGGCTTATTATTTAGGCTAGTATGAGAGCACAACTGTGCTTCCATTAAAAGATTGTTTACCCATCATCTTTCATAATTGTGTAATAAAACATAAACTTAAGTGAATGCTATTGTAAATTTATATTTTTGGTAAAGCTACCTGTAACAATAGACTGTGTTCTGACAATATATAAAGCAAAGGTAGAGGTATTTCCTAGTTATTCCAACAATATTTTTATTTTTCTCAAGGAAAAATTAATCATTTTTAACTTTGTGAATTTCCATCCTCTTTCTCTCTCATATGCACATTGGAGCTTATTATTGTTTCATACGTCAGACTCTATACTCTCGATTGACAGTTAATTTGTTCCAGCCTTTTATTATTTAAGGTTATAGTATCCATTTTAATACTCTGTGGAAATACAGCCTTTATTTTTATTTTTATGTTACAATGATAAAGTGAAAACTTGCATCATGCTTTGCTTTTCTTTGCTTTTTTTCTGTCTTTTGGTTTTTGTTACAGTACATTCTGATGAGCTCTTAATCCCTTCCTGATCCATAGCTGACATAGATACATGACATTCTTCTGTAACAATTTTAGAAATATTTTTATTTGCACACAGCAGATTATATAATCAATCTAAATTAATAGAATTTACACACTCATTCACTGTACATCATCATAAGCCTATTTGATAGAAATTACTTATTTTATGACTAACCACACAAAATTTTTACCCTGTTTTTTGTGATGGTAAGTATGCTGGTTACTGTACTTCCCACAGCCAGCCTCTGAATAAGGACACCAGTCTAACTGACATCTTTTCCCTTTTGTTTTTCTCTTTCATGTGTCCCCCGTTGCTCTGCACTCTTCCTGTTTCCACCCTCCTTCCTGTTAAATCCTGACTCACCAAATAAGGTAAGAAACAGTTTTATTCTTATTGTGCAGTATTGCCATGAAACACATACAACATAAGTTTTTTCTGATTCTACAAACAGGACCGAGCACCGATGCACTCACAGATGCACTTCATCTCAATGACATAAACGAAAAGACTTCAAACACAACATGGAGCAATTACAAGTTTTGCTGCAGTGTCCAAACACCACACAGTGGCACTGAGTGAAATTGATAATCAGCACGTCCATTAGCACACCTCACAAAACATTTACCACCACTGATTCAATCAGGCATCCATGGGTGCAGGTTTTGTTGACATCTGACAGTGTGAGTGGCTTAACCTTTAAAACATAATTTGATTGTTGACTGGGGTGAAACACTGAATTACACTCTTCATAATATGGTCATAAGTTTAAGATTAGCGAGCTGTCGGCTCCTTTATGAATTCCCTGTTTTAAAGGTATCAAAGTACTGTCCAATTTATGCAGGATATTTGTGTAAGCTGGACAGCTCTCCCTGTTAACAGGCTTGTTGGTTTAAGGAAAGTATTAGCAGGGAAGACCAGCTGCTGGAGTGACTCATGCCAGAAAGAAGTTGGGGGGGTTATACAGTCCAGTATCATGTACCATGTCCAGTATCAACTTTAGTTAGTGGATTGATGCTCTGGACCATCAATTATTATATAAATAATAAAATATGACATCATAATGATTAAATATTGTGTTACCATCCAGTGGATTGATGAAGTAACAGGACAGAAATATTAGCTGTTAGATTCAACTTATTGTCATTGTGCACACAAGGCACACAACTAAATGATTGTTCCAGATCACTCATCCAGAGACAAGCATCTGTGGTCATGCAGCCAGAGGCCAGCGCTACCATACAAAGTGTCTTGCCCCAGGACACAATGCAGCGCAGGGACAGGGGCTTGAACCAGCAACCCTCCAGCTCCAAGTGGCCACCAATATTGTTAGACAAGCTCTTATCAAGTATCAGAAACATGCCAGAACAATGCACTGATTAATGCAGCATGTAAAGGATTTTAGTTGTGATTTGTGACTATTAATCATGTTCAAGTCTTCTTCATAGTCAGTCTGCAGTTCTTGGAATGAAGAAAAAGCCTAAAGTGAATTTGTGTATTTTTTATCTAGTTATTGTACTCTAGAGTAACTAAACATAACTTTAGATGAAATGGGGACCTCATTCTGTTTTAAGACCAATAAATAACAAATGATCCATGGTATCATAGACTTGAATATTTTAAGCACAGAATTTCTGCAAGATATACAACAACATACAGTATACTGCTTTGACAAACACATGGTCAACAAAGAGAAATGCCTTTGAAGTGCATGCATGGGCGTATACTATTTACAACTGGTGAACTGTACTTTTTAATAACAAAGAATCGGTACATCTGAAATTACTTGTTGAAAATGAAAACAATAAGGACGCATATCACATGTATTATAGTGGACTATAAGTAAGCAAAAATCAAAACTATGCATGAAAAAACATTTAAGTCAAAATAAAAAATGTATGACTTTATAACTTACTGAAAAAATATTGAGGATGTCTTACATGTCTTTAGTTTTTGGCTTTTTGTTTTGTTTTTGTCTTTTGATTGGAATTTGTCATCACAACCAGCCTGATGAGGCTTTGATGCTTGTGTTTTTTTTGACACTGTCTGCATGACCGGGTCAGCTGCCTTCACAAAGTGTTGTGTTTTTATTCTAATACCTTTTTAGATTAGCTTAAACCTCACCTCTATTACATACCATCCATATTATAATACTTCAGGAGACTAAAACTAAGACTGAAGCTACTGAAAATTAATCTGAAAATAAATATTTTAAAACAGTAAAAAGTTAACTGAAAAGAATAAGTTTGGAAATGGCATTTAACTGCTGAATTCAAAGTTAAAACTTTCTTGTATTAGGTTCCAGCTAATTTATCTAAATTCATAGTAGCTAATTCATTAGAATTTATGTAAAAATAGTTGGAACATTTTCATTCATAATCTTCTATATAAATTCATAGTACCTTTACCATATTGTGTCACCACTATCAATAATAGCTGAACATAATTCCTTTATGCAGGTTGCCCATATTGCAGAATTGTTATATTGGTAACTAGGGTACCTATTACACCACAGTTTAACAAATCTATGCATATGACCAGCAGAATTTGTTGATAGTATCTTATTTAGCCTTGTTTTATGTATTTTCCTCCTTCTTTAGTCCTTCATTGCCAGTTTAAGGTCAACGAATTCTCTTCATTAACTCCATAATAATTTTACATTAAGCAATAGTATGAAGATATGGGTTAAAGGTTAGTATATTTCTGTATTTTATATGGTGACTATATATGGGAGTATCCTATTTTCATCCTCTGTTTGGTATAAAAACTGATCCATTGATCAACATTAGATGTTAAAAATAAATGTCTAGTCATACAGTTTTTAGCTTATTATGTTATTGTTCTATCAGGCATTAGCTAAATGTGTGTTTAGAACTGTAAAACCCAATGGATTGTGCTTCTAACACAATCTGCTCCTCTTTACTTTTATGTACAGCTGAATGGGAAAAAAGACAGAAAAGTGAGGTTGTATTTTCCAAGCTGTCTTGAGTGAGAGCCTTTTAGACTGTGTGTCTCCTCAGCAGCATGCAGCAGCATTAGGTGGCCGCCTGTGTGGCGCTGTCCACACTGGTGGTGCTGAAAGTAGCTCCAGTGCTCCCCCTCCCTCTACTTTTCTCTCACACTGACTCTCTACATCTCCCTCTGTCGCTCACCTCTTTTTAGAGAATATAACTATTCCAAATACTAGAGATTTATTCTTTCTTGTTTTTCACATCATTTTGTGGTTGCTTTTAATGGATTAATTTACATTTTTCTTGATTAATATAGGCGCTTGGAACAATATTTGATATTTATGGTTATATTCTATGCGCATAATGGCTGTTGTCAGTAAAGGGATAGTGCACGATTATCTTGCGTGAGTTTCATAATAAAAATATTTTTGAATAATTCTAAGTGTAGTATAAGTGTAATATGATGTGTCGTAGGCTCAATGTGTCAGCGACACCAGTGTACACAGTGCTTGCTCTCACACAGTGAGTGTGAGAGGGAGAAGAGCAGGCTGTGTGCGTGTATGCCAGCGCGTGTGCATAGATAGAGCGAGAGAGAGAGAGAGAGAAACAGACTTCCTACGCCATCAGCGCTCTCCCTCCCCTTTGACTTGCTCTACAGACCTCCATACGGGTATTTTACGTTGGCTGCCGTCAGAATAGTTTCTCTGAGGCGTGAGAGTAACACTCTGCAGGCTGCACTGGCTTCTTCTGGCCACAGGAAGGCAATGAAGAGCCTTAACTGCCTTAAAGGCATGCGCATGCAGGCAGGTACATGGAGGCAAGATGATTAACTTAAATTCTGAGATACATGCAAAAGGATATATGGATTAATGCAAATCGTTATATAAATAATCTTGCAGTGATCATTCACTGAGTACCTTACAAGAGGCTGTACAAAGTCATCTGTCATCCACAGCTATTATCAATAATTATTGCATTATGTAGTCTGAAGATTTTTATTTATAGCTTTCAAAAAGACATTTTAAAAACGATTGCCCGTTATGTATAGACAGGTTCACGTATAGTACCTAATAATAAATGTTAAAATATTTAATAATGCTAACTTAGATGGTTTTTCTATTGCTCTTACTTTTGCGTCACTGCTTTGGAGATGTTCAGTGATGCCATGATTGGTGGAAGTAGGTGTACTGTTTCCACCAATAGAATCCAGAGCTGTACAAAGAGATCTACTCCGTCTCACCGAGTAGCATCACCCTCTTCAGCGTTACAATGTTCTGCACTAGAGAGGGAGGGATGCATATGCAGACACAAAGCATGACTTTCACTGGTATATTTGAAGACGCATCTACATTGGATTATAAGCCGTCTATACTTAATCGGTTGAAAAGTTGGGATCGGAATGAAAAGAAATAGGATATACTGAAGGTGAAATAATGTGGAACAGATTACCGACATGGCAGGTGTTTTTGTGGTGGCATCATTTCTTTCTTTTGTGGACTACAATAGACGGACAGACTCGCTACACCATCCCAGAGGAACTGAAACAGGGCTCTGTGGTAGGAAACATAGCCAAAGATCTGGGTTTGGTTGTGTCTGAACTGACTCGGCGTAAATTGCGGATAACCTCGGAAGCTGGTAAGCAGTATTTTAGCGTGGACTTGGGGAAGGGAGAACTGGTGGTTACTGATAGGATAGATAGGGAGGAAATGTGTGGGCAAGACCCATCATGTTTATTGCCTTTGGAATTAGTTATAGATAATCCCCTTCAGCTACACAGAGTCGAAATTGAAATACAGGACACGAATGATAATTCTCCTAGTTTTGTTACTAAAGAAAAGGTGCTAAAAATTGCAGAGCTGGTAAATCCAGGTGCGCGATTTCCTCTAGAAAGTGCACGGGATCCCGATGTAGGAGCCAATTCTGTGCGGTCTTATCTGATAAGCAAAAATGATCATTTCAAACTGACTATCAAATCTCACAAGGATGGGAGGAAAATCCCCGAACTACTACTAGAAAAACATCTTGATCGAGAAAAGCTGCCTGTACATAACCTTATCCTCACCGCTGTAGATGGTGGCGATCCGGTGCGCTCAGGGACATCTGAAATTACAGTTATAGTACTTGATAATAACGATAATGCGCCGCAGTTTGAAAGACAGCTTTATGAGTCTAATGTCAGCGAAAAGGCAACACCCGGGACTGAAATACTGCATGTTAAGGCAACGGACGCAGACGATGGAGTAAATGGGGAGATAGAATATTTATTTGCAGAACAAACAACAGATCTAATTTTATCATTATTTGCCATCGAACCTTCCACTGGAACTATTGTTGTAAAAGGAATTTTAGACCACGAAAAAAACTCTTTACATAGATTTGATATTATTGCCAAAGACAAAGGAAATCCTCAGATGGATGGGCACTGTGGCGTCGAAATTAAAATAGTTGACATTAACGACAATATTCCTGAAATCATTATTACATCTTTAACAACACCTGTTCCTGAAGACTCTGCAGTCGGGACAGTTATTGCATTAATAAGTGCAAAAGACCCCGATTCTGGTGACAATGGAAAAGTTATTTTGAGCATATCCCCCAAATCCTCATTTAAGTTAAACCCTTCACTATCTAACCATTATTCATTAGTGACGAATGGGCCACTTGACCGTGAAAAAAACTCCCAATATAGAGTTAAAATAAGTGCTTCTGACTTAGGAAAACCCACATTAGCAAGTGAAAAAATAATAATTGTTGACTTGTCAGATATAAATGACAACCCACCAGTTTTCTCCCAGCCCTCTTATCTTGTTTATGTAAAAGAAAACCATCCTCCTGGGAAAATTTTGTGCTCAGTATCAGCAACTGATCCTGATGAGGGTGATAACGCAAAGATCTCTTACTCTATACTGGACTCTAAAGTGCAGGACGTTTCTGTCTCATCGTATGTTTACATTAACTCAGATAACGGCAGCATCTACAGCATGCACTCGTTTGACTACGAGAAACTGAAAGTGTTTCAGATTCAGGTTCAAGCGAAGGATCAGGGCTCTCCGTCTCTCAGCAGCAACGCCACTGTCCATGTTTTTATCCTGGACCAGAACGACAATGCCCCCGCTGTTATTTACCCCTCCTCCGCTGCACTGGGCACCCTCTCTCATCAGAGGATGCCCCGCTCCGCCAAAGCGGGTCACCTGGTGACCAAGGTGACGGCTGTGGATGCTGACTCGGGCCATAACGCCTGGATCTCCTACAGACTGGCGGAGGCCACAGACGCCTCTCTGTTCACTGTCAATCTGTACACAGGGGAGGTGAGGACTAAACGTGCTGCGTCCGAGCAGGACGACTCCTCTCAGAGGCTGCTTATAGAGATCAAGGACGACGGGGAACCGATCCAGTCCTCCACAGTGACTGTGTCCATCATGCTGGAGGACGGTCTCCATGAGCCCATCTTAGACCTCCGACATAAAGCGGCCGAGCCCAGCAAGAAAACTGGGAGAATCACCCTTTATTTGATTCTCTCTCTGGCCTCGGTGTCCGTGCTGTCTCTGCTGACTTTTCTCATCTTAGCGGTTAAATGCATCAGGAGCAGCAGAAGCAGCGGTACTTGCTGCATGAGACGGACCGACTATGATGATTGCAAGAACCCCAACAGAAACCTGCAGATTCAGCTCAACACTGATGGACCTATAAAGTACGTGGAGGTCCTGGGAGGAGACATGTTGTCTCAGAGTCAGTCCTTCAGGTCCTGTATGTCTCCAATGTCAGAGTACAGTGATTTCACTCTGATTAAACCCAGCAGCACCACAGACTTTAAGGAGGTGATCAGTGTGCTGGATGCGTCTTTACCGGACA